>JAAAIY010000001.1:486983-534714 GCA_016098105.1 Actinomortierella wolfii
ACTCTTTATTTACTTGCGGGCTGCCCAACGCGCCACGAGCGTCGGACAGTCGCGGTGTTTGAGCACCACGTCAGCGATCTGACTGGAGCTCAGCATCACACGCATCATGCGGTATTCTTTTGGCCCCTTGTTCGAACTGTCAAGTGGTCGCAGTAGCTCGGACTGGACCAGATGCTCAAAAGCCTAATTCAATGTGGAGAAGCACACACACAATGATAGGTCGTTAGACAATGAGGGAATTTTTTTCAGATAAGATCAAAATGGATAACGCAACATTCTTTTGTTACCTTCAGAGCAACTGCTTTCTTGTACAAACGCATGGCAATACCGTCTGACGAAACACTGGATCCGCCCACTGTGGCCATGCTTGAGACATTCCGAACGACGGCCATATCCATAAAATCTTTGTACTCATCGTACACCATCTCAAAGTTGAACGTGATGGTGTCTCGTGACACAAGGTGCTTGATCGCGATCAATAGTGATAGCTCTAGCAACGATATACCCTTAAGAAGCTCTGTCTTGGGATCCACGCGTTGAGCGAGGCCAGCCTCGTAGAACTGCTCTGGCCGCAGATATGGCTGATCTTCACACAACTCGGCAACTGGACCAAACTACACAATAGGGGAAGGGGCAAAAGAAAACAACCATGTGTGGGTGAGATACCAAAAAAAAATCCAAGTATGCCCAGGCCAGTCTGGCCGACGTTAACCTTAATGATGAGCCACGCGGACGCAATGGAGCAGTCCCCAAGCTGAACAGGAGAACTAAAAAAAATGGCGGGACCAGGTTTTTGTGAAATAAAGTTTAGCGGAAAGAGTTTCTTACACAGAGGCGGTAGAACCCTCGAACGTCCTTGAGTAGGTCAAAGATTCGATGCACCATTTTGGAGAATCCACCGTCTGCAAATAAAAGCTATTCAATAGGAAATGAAAACGTGGTCGAAAAATCAGTTACAATGCTACATTCACAGTCACCGATCTTCTTTCCACGTAGAACACACTATCCATGTCTACCTTGACACGTCGATTGAATTCATTGATATAGTACTCTTCCTCTGTGCCTGCTTCGCACTCATTATCATCCATGTCGATGTCCATCCCGTCTCCATTGGTTGGCGATTGCTGATCAAAATCAAAAGGATACAGAAAGAGTGCGTTCTGGCAAATCTCAGCATAGTCGTGGTAATGGTTGGGTGGGAAAGTATAGATGTGTCGATGCGAGAACCGAGACTTGACACGCTTCTCTAACAAGTCCAGTGCATCCAAACGACATGTTACTCCAATCACCGCCACAGGCCATTCTGCGCTCTGAGCAACGTCAAACAAGTTGTATAGTAATGACTGCTTTGAGTGCTGTGCAAAAAGGTCGAACTCGTCCAAAATGAAAATAATAGGATGCTGCTCCCTTGTGCCTGTCCGCAAGAACGTTAACAGTGATGGTAGAGAATCTGAGAAGGTGGTCTGGAAGGTCCATATTGAGATACAAGAAAAAAAACGATATCCAAGTCAGAGATTTTTGCATGATGAAGCGTAGAGCATGCTACGCGCCATTGTGTTAAAGTAAAACAAAATATCAGCCATCTTACAGTGGTGTTTGTGATTTCTGACTCTCCTTCGCGCGATAATTGCCGCATGATCTCCTTGAGCGCCATGCGATCATCTGTCTGAACTAGTCCGTTAAGCTGAATGACAATAAAATCCTTGTTCCGATCATGCCCAGGGAGCGATTGACTATGTTCGTCGGTTGAAGAAGCTCTAAACACCTTGGCCAGATCATCAAGGACTTGTCTCATGATCTATAAGTGCAGTGATATGGAGGACAGAAAAAGCCGCATCAGATCACATTAGTCAGATGATTAAGATTCTACGCGGTGAAAGAAAAAAATGTATGGTTGCAAAGCAATATGGCCAAGTAATATCTTACGTGCCATCGTCTTTCCTGTGCCGCGCGGCCCGAGTAGCAAACAAGAGTTGCTCTCACCCATTTCTATCGTTCTCTTGATCAGCCCATAGATCTTGCTAGTTAGATAATAGGGAGTCGAAAGAGTAGTGTGCAGTCCAGTGTGATTAGTTTAAAGCAAGCTCTCCTATTGCCATTAATATTGCAGGGATAGACGAACGCGTAATATGCTCAGATCGTAATATGATACTGAGACTACCGTCCCTTACTTGTACTGTTCCTCCAGCCCAACAAGAGTTCGTGGCAATGCCGCTTCAGACAAGCGCGACATTATCGCCTTCTTTGCTTGGTCGATCAATTCCGGTGATGCCATTTAGAAATGTAAATTATGATTTATGGAAATGGGTGATCAGACACGTTGCTAAAGGGAAAGGCAGTGAGTCTCATGAGCAAGATGGCAATGCAAACACCTCTGTCGAGAATTACTGGTGACAACTCGAGCAAACGAAACGAAGGCAGCGGTGGCTTTGCCACCATCTCTGGTTCCATTAAAATTTCCAAAAAGGCCAAGGGTCCTTTTTTTTCTCGTAACGGCTTCAATTCTTTTTATTCCTCTATATCTCTCTCTTCCAAACTCCAACGATCAATTCTCATGGCTCAAGGTCAAACGCAGCAGACTTTACTACTCCGTGGCAAGCAACTGGGGAAGAAGAACTTGGATGGTTCGTGGCTCTTCCGCAATATTGATATAGAATTGAAGGAGGGCATCCTTTCCATTACTGGCCCCTCCGGAGTTGGGTATTGTATTTTTTTAAGCTATGTGCTGTGTAGTCAACCACAGCAGTGTCACACACTAGAGGCAACTGCAAAGAGTTCTCTTTTTTCATTGCTCATTCCAATTCATTGACCACTTCATTCTTTTGCTACATTGGTTTTTTTTGTTTCCTTGAACGCAGTAAGTCAACACTGCTCAAGTGTATATGTCAAATTCTCCCTTTGGATGAAGGACAGCTGTGGTTGAACGGAAAGTAGGTGATGTCAGACTACTGCAATAGATAAGCCCCCTAGAAGTATCCAAGCTGGCCCCGAATAATTGTCTCACGCACATTGCTTGTTACGATCACCATATCTACTACTCCTTTCTTAGAACGCCAGAGGAGTTGACCGTACCGATCTGGAGGAGCAGAGTCATGTATGTGCCTCAGCGTACCCCTGTCATGGAAGGCACTCCTCTGAATTTTCTTGAAACAATCAGGAATTTTGCTGTCTACAAAAAACGCAAAGAGACTTTTGAAGATCCGGTTGAGATTGCATTGGAGTACGTATGAGTGTTTGCGTGGGATAGATGTCGTGTCATTGCAAAATGTCGTCACTGAAGGTCTCCGCCACTGACATCTGATTTTTTTTGTGTGGGGGGGGGACAATAATGTATTTGCGGGATAATCAAGTTGGAAGGTTCGGCCGGATCTGTGGCACCAAAAATGGAATACTCTCTCCGGGGGAGAAATGCAACGCATCTCCATCGCTATCGCCGTCTCCTTTCTGCCTGATGTACTACTGTTAGATGGTGGGTAAACAATTAAAAGAAAAATCTCCCCTCCCCTCTCTCACTTTGACCCCCCATACTTATCTGATGACAAACGCCCAATCTCGAAAAAAATAATAGAACCGTCTTCTGCCCTGGATGATCAATCTGTGCAACTCGTCGAAAGCACACTCCGCCAGCTGAACTGCCTTTGGATTACACACAGCCCTGAGCAGGCAAAGCGCATCGGTACGGGCGGTCACTTGATCGTACGTGGTGGTGACCAAAACCAGCCAGCTCTGAATGGCGTGGCCGTGGATAGCCCTCGCGATACAGATAGCACAAGAAGCGATTCTCAGAGCTCAAGGCGCATGAACGGCCACAGAAATGAGAACGGTCGGATTTCCAATCAATAGTCCCATTATGTCCTCAGCATGCAGCTGAGATGTACTTTTCAATGCTACCATAGATGATAGATCTATTACGCCAAATAGACATCTTACTTTTCTCTGAAAAAAAAACTACGACTGTGAACGACATTCTGTTGTTAAATCATAGCTAACAACTACTAAGTCAAGTGAATTGCGTTCAATTCAAAAAAGTGCTTTATTCTAGTACAACAAACCATAAACTGCCGAGCGAATGAGCCATTACTATACTTCGTATGGAGAACGCTGACGACAGCATCATCGGAACAACAATAGGCTAATTGTTTTCGTTTTGAGAAGGAACAAACCGTGGTCCTCTTTTTGATCAGGATGTCTTCTCCATGCAGAGGATTCTAGGCCTTACAGACTGACGCAAAGGAGATTCTTTGTACCTTCACTTTATAAACTGTCGTTCGTGCTGATTTTAGATGCTGTCCTTGGAAGAAACAACTTCTCCATTCGACGGCGTACCATTGGCGATGTCCTTGGTGATTGCCACAGCTCCATCAGAAGTGGTGATGGAATGGTGTCCCCGTAGAACACAAAGATGATAAAGCAATTCATCATCAGGTGTAGAAGGCCTAGTACCAAACGAGGCATTCTCAGAAGGGGATGGAGAACCTGGCTGACAAAACTGATATCCTTGCTCCAAGCCAGGTGCAGTTGCTGCTTCGTAGCTGTTCAAGAGTGTGTCATGTGGTAAAGGTTCCATAAGGAACCTAGCCTCTTTCAAAGACTCTTGCGGGCAGCATGGTCGGATAAGAGATGTATGCCCATCATGCGATGTGACACAAGATGACGAGCCGTGTCTATCAACGTGCCATTGCTGTGGTTCAATCAAAGCCAAGGATGTCGTATCGTTCGAATGTGGAACACCCATAGCAGTATCATTAGGCCTCGCATTGCCGCCTTCGGCAACAGCGGTGTCGCTATCGCCGCGGCTGTTTATGTCACCTTCGAGAGCAACAGGTTCTGTAGCCGCAGCCACAGAACGAGCTGCGCGGCGCAAGATGGCTTTCCATGTGAGACCTGGGAAGAGAATCTCTAAAAGGCTCTTCTTGGTTTTGCCTCGAAGGGATGGAGTAGTCAACGGATTGGGATGGTGGAGTTTGGTGCTTGGAGGAAGGTCGGGAATGAATATCATGTCGTCATCGTGTTCGTAGTCGATAGTAATGGTACGTCTCTTGGAGAAGCGCCACGACTTGAAGATGTGGTACTTTGATCTCTTGTCATACGAGGAATAAGAGGGTAGCGAGGATGTACTCGCCGATTCGTGGCAATTCGACAATGTGGTGGACTCAGACATATTCACAGTTGTGGAGGTGGCGGAATGATAGGTGTTGGCGGAGAGCTCTTGACAGCTCTTGGAGGCAAGGTTCGATTCATTTAGGGAGGCTGTGCTGTCGATGGTGCTGGTCTTGCGCCTGAAAACCGAAAATCTTGAGGCTGATCGAAAATGGACATGAGATGAACGAGCCTTAATAGCATCGATGACCGGCACATGCGAAGGGCTGCCATGCTGAGTAATAACGATGTCAGATTGAGGATACAGGGATGATGATCTAACTGGAGGCACCGGGCAGAGATCGGTCGACTCTGATAAAGGATAAAAATTACTCTCGGGGATGTCCATACGCGGGTGACGAGTCGTGGCCTGAAGAGGTTGCAGAGCCGCAGCAGGCACACAGGTGTCAACAGAAGGATCAGCTCTATCTTTGCCTTTGTAATGGATTGTATTGCAGGGTAACGAGCTGGGGATTGAGGCCGACAAAGTCTCCAGTCCACTGGAATTGTCCTGCTGTAGCCTGTGTTCCGACAAGTGTGAGTTTGGCATTGGCCCTGGGCTCGAAGTCTTTGTAGCACTTATTTTCTGTAACTATTTTGTGGTCGCTTTGGCAAACTCTAAGAGAATCGTTTAAAGCAAGGTTAACGGTAGAAGAGATGTGGTATACTTTAGATTGACGTTCACTCTGTGTACTGCAACAAAATACATAGATCGGTTGACATCTCTACTATTCTTTCTCTTATTCTCGGCTATCCACCCACGGACAACTCTTCAACAGCTGCTTTGAGTGCAGTACTTTGTGACAGAACGACATACATTTCCGTGCCCGTTGATCCCTTCTAGGAATGCCCAAAGTCGCAAAAAAGGTGAAAATCGCTCACTTCTTATTGTCATAGTCGCGTATGATAGTTATAAAGAAGAGATGGAAAAGAGGGAGCCAAGGAATCTGAGATGACAAAATGACCTCCGCCTATGCGCGTTCCACAGTGCAATCAGTGTGAAATCAAGCAAGAAAAGCAGCAAAATATGGAGTTGTTGAACAGGAAGAAGTGAAGTAAAGGACTCAAAGAACTTCAAGTCCATACTTTGTTCTTAGCTACCCTTTTTTTGTTCAATTAATCTCGTTGCCCTATTTTCCAAGCATCTCGGTCCTTTTGCATTTATCATGTTCGGAGAAAAAACTTCTTACTCAGGGGGAATAGGGTACTATTGAACTCGCAAATGTTACAGAGGAATGTGCACTCCGATTTGGATACAAATCAACGAATGTAACTAATGTGGGGAAAGCGGTAGTACATGTTTCCGAGTGTGGCAGCAGGCTTTATGGTGAATTTATTACTCACTTGAAAGCGGGTGTAACCGATAATGCGTTCTCGTGTTGCGATATGGAGGCGATGATCAAGGAAGGTGAGTGTAGTTAGAATGAAGGACAGAAAGCACTCCTCCAATCATTTATACCAGTGCGATTAAACCACAGCGGGTAGCCCAGTGATTGCCCACAGTGGACTCCTTGTGGATACCACAAAAAAAAGCGAGTAAAATGAACAGCATTTTATGATGATTCTATGAGTGTGAGGAGGTAAAATTACATAGTGGATGAAATCCAACAAAGGTGTTTCAGGTATCTGTAGGAGGTGAAGAAATGGAGATATCTACCCAATGGAGCCATCATGGGAAAATGAGATGACTCTAAGAATAACTATGTGGATGATGGCATTGGTGACATAGCTGCAGGTGAAGAGGATGACAATGGAGTGGATGTTGCAGTAGACGCGGTCGACTGGTTCACGCTCGAAGTCGAAGGCGTGGAACCGTGAGTCTGCAGAAGGTGGTTCTTGAGCCCAGTAATGTTGGTGTAACTCTTCCCACACCCTGGAACAAGACATTTGAAAGGTTTCTCAGAGGTAGAATCTCCATTGCCATTGATGCCAGTGCCCTTAGATGCACGCTTGCTCGAGTCATTATTACTGAGTCCAGAAGTTGCGCCGCCCTTCCGCGTCTCTGGATGCTCGTTGCGAATATGCGTGTTGAGCCCAGATTGGCTCGCATAACCCTTCTGGCAGGTCTGGCAGATAAATCTTTTGACAGTTTGAGTTACTTTTGGTGGCGGTGTCACAGGACTAGCACTCAAATGGAAGGCTGTGGTTGTAGATGGCAAACCCAATGTGGTTGTCGTCGGAAGGTTCATTGGGACAGAAATGGATGGCGCCGAGGTGAGTCCCATGCTGCTGACTGGTGTCATCATGGATGGTGACGGCGCGAGCGTATCCCTTACTGTACCAAGAGACGAAAGGCTGGCCATTGGGAGCTCAATGTCATGGGAGCTAACGTTGATATGGGTGCCAAAGTGAATACGGTTTGCCAACCGGCTGGCACTGCTGTTGCTTTTGTTGAAGAGAGTGTTGTCTGGTGTAGAACTGAGCATGCTAAACTGGCGCTTGTTGGATCCTGACTGGCCAATGTTGTTGTCGTTCTTCCCGTTGCTGCCCAAATTAGTTATACCAATCGAGAGAGGTTCTGTCTGTCGCAGATGGCTGCCCCCTGGAGCGAAGGCTGCATCCAGTTCGCTCATCAGGTCCGACTCCAGTGACATGAGCATTGGGTTTCCTGCCAAGTTCAACATGGAGACATCAATTGGGAGTAGACTTGTCTCCATGGGTGAGCAGCTTCCTGATCCCGAATCGTCTCCATCGACAAGCCCGCTGATGGTTCCTAGATCCATCTTGGAGTGGTGAAGGTCCGTGCCTGCCAAAAGATCCGAGTCAGACCCAAACGTTGGCTCACTGCTCATCGTCATTGCTTTGTGTCCATGGTTATTCACCATGTGCGCATTGAGTAATCCAATTTGATCAAACGTGTGATGGCAGCCAAGCTCAGGACATCCAAAGGACCGAGGCTTGTTGATGGGAACCGACGGGGTTATCACAGGTTGTGCTGAGAGCGCCTGCGAGAATTCTGTGAACGAAAACATGTTGGGTGTAGGGGGACCTGCCGTAGGAGCCTGGTGATGGAGCTGAAGTTGCAATTCTGCTGGAGTTGGTGGGTTAGAGTGCGATTGGGGTAGTGGCGTTGGGTAGGGCGAAGTCACTGCATTGGTTGAAGGTAGAACAAGGCTTTTTGGACGGTCACCACCTACAACGGTTGTGGACTTGGATGCACTGGTATTGCCATTATTGACGTTATTGATGTTGTTGACACTGTTGACGTTGACGTTGCTGTTGCTATTGTTGCTGCTACTGCTACTGCTGGTGGTAGTAGTGGTAGTGGTAGTAGTAGTGGTGGTGGTAACGGCGCTTGCGCTGCTGATGCTTGCATTGCCATTAGTTGACGAAGGCCTGCTCGACTTTGCACTTTCGTCAGTGGTTTGACCTCCTTGAACATGGGTGTGGCTATGGCCGTGTCCGTGTCCGTGACCGCTCGAGTTTTTGGAATGTGTGATATGATACTGCAGACCATTGATATTTTTGTATCGTTTTCTGTTCTCGCATCCTGGGAGTGTGCAGCGGAATGGCTTATCAATGGTTGTCCCTGGATGCGAAGCTTTGAGGTGGTAGAAGAGCAGTGAAGGCGATGCACTTTCGAAATTACAGTCTGGCACAGCACATCCATAGGGCTTCTCATTCTCAGTGAGCGATCGCCCATCTGATTTTGAGCCCGAAGAGCCTCCCTCTCTCCCAGCGCCAGTGTCGTCCATAGAGTTTGACATTGTTCTATCCTCCAGGTTTAAGTTGTCGAGCTGAGCAAGGTCAACAATGCTCGAGGCGCCCTTGGACCCTGCCTCGTCCTGCCCGCTTCTAAAGGAGTCTGCTTCCAGCTTCTTTTTGTTGTGGTTGAGTCCTCGTTGGATTTTGCGCCATCTATTCCGACAGTGGAGTCCGGGGCGCCCTGGAAAGAAGAGGGCTGCAATCTTTTGCCACTGACTGCCAAATTCTTCGTACTTCTGCAAAAGCAAGGCATCTTCTTCAGGGGTCCATGCCGTTCGATCAATGTGGGGATCTAGACTTTCCCTCCATCGCTTTGCGCACTGATCATCCGTTCTACCTTGGATGCGCTCGGCAATCTTGCTCCATTGACCCTTAAACTTTTGCACGCCTGTGATGAGCAAGTAGTCTTCCTCTTCTGTCCAAGCACCTTTGCGCAGCGAAGGATCCAAAGAATGAAACCAGCGCTTACGACAATTCTTGTTGGTCCTGCCAGGCACACACGCTGCGATCTTGGCCCACTTTTCAGTCTTGTCTCCATACAGCTGGACAGCCATCCGCAGATAGTTGTCCTCCTCTGGTGTCCAGACCGACCGCTCGCCCCTCTCCCTTTTCCGCGGTGTTTGGGGCTTTGGTGCTGGTTGAACCTCTGTTGGAGTTGTCGTACTTTGGGGGGTGATATCAGTCTTTTCCGTCAGTCCAAGTGATGGCATGTTGGAGAAAGCTGACAAGTCAAAGAGAGACGAAGGATCAACGGGAATAGCCTAATATAGGAGAGTACGTGGTTTGTAAGGTTAGCCAGGTGGTGACAGGTCTGGTGCTGGTGCAGCGCATGTTTTACCCTGTTTCCTCTCGCCCCCTCCCCCGCAATTGCGCAACAGGCAAAAAAAAAGCTGGTTGTACGGTTTCGCTCAAACAAAAACATTGCATCCAAATACAAAGTCAGCCAGCGGCGTGGGATACATTACATGATGAGGGTGATGGACGCCAGAGCCGTCTTTGTCTGTCAATGGATCCTGAGTGAGGTTGCCAGCTGTGTTGGCGTGTTCAATAGTGCCGCCTTGAATATCGTTGTTACTGGAATTATTACTGTTGCAGGGTGAAGTGTCACTTGTAATTCCTGGGGCCAAGGTGGGTGAGGCAAAGAACGAAAACTATTATTGGACAAAATAATAAATTGGAGATGGCGATCATCCATCAATAAATGCAGTTAGGCTCGTCGACCCTGAAACGCGCCACGACAAAAAAGATGGTTGTTTTTCATCTTCACTTACGTCGATCGTTGCAGGCGACGGCTGAAAAGAGAAGTTGGAGTATGGCTCAAAGTTGGCCATGGATGACTCCTGGCTGTCACTCTATCAATACAAGGTACACAAGCAATCGAAAAATAAAGAAGGTTGAGTCACCCCATTCTCTGTGTTCTACCAGACTTCACTTGTGTGGGCAAGGAATACAAAGACGAGTGTGCGTCTCCATTGAATCACAGAATAACTGTTAATTCCTGCATGGTCTTATGGTGGCCTACCATCATTTCTCAGTGGGAGAGAAAAGGGGGAGATTTACGAACTGGAGGTGCAAGTCAGAAGGACAGAGAAAGAAAGTGAAAGAAAAAAAAGAGAGAACGAGGAGGGGTGGGGGTGGGAGAAAGGGTAAAAGCGAGGGGAAGAAAGAACGCAGTGAAGAGGAATCAAGCCCAATGCTTCAGGGCGTGGAATGCTATAGTGAATTGAGTACGGTTGCTTCGCGCTCGAATTGATCGCCGTCGGCAGCAGGGATGCAACCGTGGGATGTTGCGAGGCGGTTCAGTATGTGCGGTTCTGCGTGCGTGGTAGAGAAAATGGAGGTGAAGAATTGAACTCCAAAGAATCGGCCAGCCACCCTTGACCCACGATTCGCTTCTGGAGTCTTAAAATTCAGTGGAGAGTACGTCTGAAGCGGAATGGGATGACCTCTTTACAGGGAAGCAGGAGCAGAGAAGATGGAGAGAGAATGACCAAAGTCGAAACGGTCAACTTTTTTCCTGATTAGAAACTGTGTGCTGTGTGGTGAAGTTGTTAAAGAAGGGGAAGAGAAGGAGAAGAGAAGCGAGGTGAGAAGGGTGAGAGCACACCACAACAATCCGTTTGCGAACAACAGCCGACAGTTGAACGACAAACAACACAACGAAGACTGTCCAGGAGGACAAGCAAAAAGAGTGAAATAGTGTGTTAGAGTAAAAGAGTAATAGATGGATAGAAATTGGCGCTCCCCCAATGCTTACTGTTGTTGAGAAAAACGGTGACAATAAAGTAAAAGAAAAGAATTGTGCAGGGAGGGAGGGGAAAGAGAGAGAAGAGAAAAGGGTATGTTGTTTGTTCCCAAAAAATGCTCTGATCATTATCCGCAACTCGCATATGTGACTGGCAGAACCAGACAGGACCAGGCAGGGTAGGGCAAGGGCTAGGCGGCTGTGGCCTGGCCTGGCTGGCTGAGGAAAAGTGGAGGTGTGTGGGGTCACTTTCTCCGCAACACAGAGAGATCCCTCTTCACCCTCTGACATCGCCCATCAGCAACCGCAGAAAAGATCAGTTTCACTGCGCTGATCGTGTTTGTCTCTCCCTCGCTGATGGCTGATCATCACCGAGCAATTGGGAAGGGCCTTCTTCGCCTCTCCAGAACAGAACCGTTTGGGATGACAAAGGTGGGAAGAGCACAGGCGGTGAGGCGATGATGTGATTAGAGTGTCGAGGTACAATAGGACTGGTCGATTGGTGTTCCTGCGCTATCTTGTAGAACTCCCAGTAGTCCAAGAAGCATGCGGGGCCACTTGTGTTCGCCCTTTTTTTTTCTGTTTCTCCAGCCTGGCCATCCCTTTTCACATTTCTCTCTTTCATTGTCAACACACTCTTCATCTCTTTCTCATTCGCCTCTTTTACTCTTTTGCTCGTTCGCTTACCTGCCCACGCACCTCCCTTACACTTCCCATTCCTTTGCACCGCACCATGCTCGTCGCCATTAGAGGCGCAGGAGGCCACCAGCATCCTGTCATGCTTGCCTTACAGCCCATGGGCCACCTGCGTGGAGCAGTGAACTCCTTTGGCAGCAGACTTTCGCATCACCACAACACCTGTCCACGCCTCTCCTACCAGCGCTGGAGCCATCACCAAGTGGTCTTATCCCCCTCTGGTAGCTTGCCCTACCGCTTCTTCACGTCGACTACGACCTTGCGTGGGCGTGCTAGCAACGGATCATCGTTCTCCAAAGGACCGTCGATCACCAACTCTAGAAATTCGTCGTCGCAATCCTCTTCTTCTGGATCTTCCTCTTCCTCCTCCCAGAGTACGGGTTCTACTAGTGGTTCCTCTGCAGCAGAAACTGCAACACCCACAGCCACTACTCAGTCAACGTCCAGTCGTATAGCGGAGCCCCCTTCAACTGGTGCAGCATCACAGCAGCCCAAGACGACAAGCACAAGGGCTTCCTCCACACGAGCCCGATCCGATCCTGCCACATCCGTCTATGCGACCTCAAACAAAGGTAAACACAAAGAGAAACTCCATTTACGAAAAAAAGTAGGAGTGAGCGTCCAAGGAGACCAGGATTTCACTTTCCCTTCACCCTTTTGTTGGACAGCACAGTGAGCTCCCTACTGCACCCTAGTAGTAGCTCTAAGAAGGAGGGGGGATTAGCAAAAATGCTTGTGCGCAGATTATGTGTAGCTCTGGCCCTCCTGCTCTTAGGGCAAGCACACTTTAAGATTACAGTTTGCTATCAGGCGCCAATATGAGCTGCAGCATTTCCCGCTCGACTACCCCGTGACAGTATTACTCACACCCGTCATACCTCATAGTGTGCATTCGACCTCCACCGTATCTCCCCGCATTTCATGCGTTTTCCGCGCTGTGACCACACAATTTACGCTGCCCCACTTGTCTATTCGTTTGCCCTCTAGGAGATAACGTCAATAATGGTGCCGACATCCATGCAGCGACCCCCACGTCGTTACCTACTAACCCTTCGTCGTCGCCGCAATCTTTTGCAGAGTCAGTCTCTTCGAGAGAGCGGTCGAGCGGCAGCGGAGGGGGTAGTGGCTCAGGTGGTGGAGGCAATGGAGGTGGTGGTGGACGGGGTGGATCCGGTATTGAAAATCTGACACCTATCAACCGCAAGGGTGCGTCCACTGACCAGTCAGAGTGGATGGGCCACATTCAGAATCCTCGTGAAGTATGTACTAAGGAAGGGATGCCTACTTGCGATTTGACTTGTTGACTATCGACGCCGACTGTACTCATTTCATTTATTATTCTTCGTTCCTCAAGATTGTAAGGCATTTGGACGAATACGTCATTGGACAGGAAAAGGCAAAAAAGATTCTGGCAGTCGCTGTCTACAACCATTATTCCCGTGTCAATGAAAACTTGCGCCAGCAGCAAATTCAAGAGTCACTGAACGCGATCGCCAACACACCACCGCCAACTCCGTCAACAAGCCCTATCTACTATGGATCGAGCGTACTCATGCGAGAGACTCCCAGCACACCAGACCCCATCATTTCTGAATCAAATCCTCAACCAGGACAAGATGCCCCCACAAAGCCTACAACTAGTTCTGGGACTGGACCGACTTCTACGAGTTATAAATCAGGTATGATTCTAGCATGAACTCTTCTCGCTATTGAATTTATTGTCATGGATGGTGCACTGTTCAAAAAAAATGTTTGCTAAAAAGACTAAATCTTATAATCGAATGTTAAATAGAAGCAATTCATTACCCACTTCGCCAACCATGGCTCAACTCGGCAACCAATGGTCAAAATCCGCCATCGATGTTCTCCCAGCCATACGACAATGCATATCATAAACCTCCTCCACAGCCTGCACCACAACCTTCGGGACAAGCCGTTGATCCTGTCACCAAGGCACCAAAGGCCCCGCCAACGATATTCGATAAAAGCAATGTCCTATTGCTTGGACCAACAGGATCTGGAAAGACACTCCTCGCAAGAACATTGGCCAAGGTGCTCAACGTGCCATTTTCTATGTCAGATGGTACGATTTCCAATCTTAGACTTCCGAGTTGAGGATTGAAACATGAGTAATTTTATAACGTATACAGGCGTAGGGTACAAATGCACTGACCAATCTGCACCTCAAAATTGTATTTTATCTTTAACAGCAACGCCCTTCACACAGGCTGGCTACGTAGGAGAGGATGTCGAACTAGTGATCCACCGCCTTCTGCAAAACTGCGATTACAACATCAAAAAGGCAGAATGTGGCATCGTTTTCATTGACGAGATTGATAAGATTGCAAAGCGACCAGATACAATGTCCCATTCAAAGGATGTATCAGGCGAAGGCGTCCAGCAAGGTTGGTATCATGGCGTTGTTGCAAAAAATTCTTGATTGCGTTTCAGTGGGTAGGCGTAGCAACAGCTTTGACTAAAACGTATTTTCATGTCTTTTTTCCCCCTATACAATAGCTCTCCTCCGCATGCTCGAGGGCACTGTTGTGAATGTGACAGAGAAAAACGGCTCCTCATGGAGCGGATCTGGCAGTGGTCGTAAGGGAGGTTTGCCTGGCATCGGAGGGCCCAGTTCCGGAGGCGGAGGACCAGGTGCAAAAGGCGAGGTATACTCTGTCGACACTTCCAACATTCTATTTATTCTCAGCGGAGCGTTCATTGGCTTGGAGAAGATTGTGATGGATCGTGTGGCCAAGGGATCGATTGGATTCGATGCTGTGATCCGTCCTCCAGTGTCAGCTATCAATGCTTCTGGCGGCACAGCGGCGTCTTCAGAGGCTGCAGCTCAAGTATCACGACTACTAGACCAAGTTGATCCTGCTGATTTGATCAAGTTTGGCTTGATTCCAGAGTTTATTGGTCGTCTGCCAGTTGTAGCCTCGGTGAACCATCTGGATGAAGCAGCACTGGTGCGTATCTTGACCGAGCCTCGTAACTCGCTTGTCAAGCAGTACCAGGGCCTCTTTGCTTTGGCTGACATCAAAATGCAATTTACAACGGCAGCACTGCACGTTATTGCTCGTCAGGCGATTGAGAAGCAAACTGGCGCTCGCGGCCTGCGGCGGATCATGGAGGCTCTACTGCTCGACGTTATGTACGAAGCACCCGGATCATCGATCAAGCATATTGTCATCGATCGCGAAGTCGCTCTGGGTAAGAAGCCTGCTCTATGCTTCGCCCGAGGGGGTGAAACAATGGTGGAGGAGGCGCTGTCAAAAGACGAGCAATATATGCAGCAGCAACAGCACCAACTAGAGAATGAGCAGGTTCAGGATGATGACCAACGCGTCGCTGAAGTTGCTTCTGCGTGAGCATGTAGATTTCTTCCTATATAAACTTGTTGCACTCTATTTGAATATCAACATTGCCAAGCCACCGATTCAAGGTGATCTCGGAGGTCTGAGGCTCAGTTCTCCCATTAAGCCTGCTGTAAAGTCGGTCAGAGGTCGGTTTTTCATTTGCCCTCGACAGTCGCCCTCCCCATTACCCATTCTTTGTTGCTCCTCGCCTTCTCCTTGTCATAGGGTCCACTTCTGTTACGGCTGTTCAGTCCCCCCTCATCCTACATTCGTGTCCTACCTTCCCCTGCTCACTAAGCCATAACACATTATGTCGTCCCAGGCACCTGCTAAAGTATATGCCCATGTCACCAAACTGCTGAAGGCCAATCTGATCAAGAACCCACCATCGTGGTACCCAGCGGCCAGCATTGCCCCACCTTCACCTACATTCCTGCGCCAGCGCGATGTCTCCGGCATCCCTCTGGTAGGCGAACTGCCTTTTGAGAAAGAAAAGCGTACCAAGGAGGAGAAGGAAGCCAAGAAGGAAGGCGTTGCTCCTTCGGAAAAGAACACCCTGCCAGCACGGTCAGCTCGATCGGTCAAGCACCTCCGATACAAGCCTGAGCGGCCCAAGCAGATTGTCTACCCAGAGGACAAACTGCGTCGGCGGTTCTACGAGGATCACCCTTGGGAGCTGCGTCGCCCTCGCTGCCTTCTCGAGACAACTGGCGATAGCACAAAGCGAGATTGGTCAACACTCCTGCAGCCTGGCCAGGCACTTTCTGATCTGACTGGTGAAGAGTATGTTGTATTTTTTTTCTTTGCAGGAGATCATTGCAATACCAAACCTCTTAAGAACCTGCACTGACTTACGTGACATACGATTTTATTTATTTTTTTTTCTTTGGAAATAGTGTCATCCAATATCAAATGTACTTGATGTCGAAGGGTCATACGGAACGTGAGGCTTACTCAATGGCCACCTCGGAATTCTACAAGCTGCGTGCTCAGGAGGAGACAGAGGCTCGTGTTGCTCGGGAACAGGCTATTGCCTTTGGCGCCAAGCCCCGTAAGAACTTTGTCAGGAATGGCCTCAAGCGCGAGGAGGAGGCTCTGCTGCGCGCTCATCGCGTCGATCACTTGTAAAATCCATCGCTTATCGGAAGGCAAAAAAGGGGCTCTAGGACATAGATCATTGGGACTCTCGCATTGTTTCATCTACTATATTCTTTTTTTCAACGTTCAATGTACTGGTATTCATTTTTTTTCTCAAATGCACGTAAAATGCTTGCGGAAATAATTTTTTCGATTACCCATCCAATTGTTATCTACATACGATGTTGAAGACATACGCTGTGCTTTTCCGATCTATCGTGTCAGCACCATGTGGCAACGAAAGCTTTATATCACGGTTGAAATCAAAATACAGCCGACTATATTTTTTATTGTATTTTTCTTGACGATGCAAATCCCAGATTATCGTGGCATTTCTCTTCATGCCATGGTTTTCTTTGCCTTGGCCTTGGGCGCCTTTTTTCTCTCCTTCTTCTTAAGAGCATCCATGCTTGTCTTGATGATGGCAGTGTACTGAACCATGAATCGCTCCAGATCGTTAGGCTGAACAAGAGTTGACAGTTTGGTCTTGGACCCTGCCTGTAATCGGATCATGGTCGGGTATTCCTTGATAGCTGCTGAATCTGTCATGGTCGTATCATTATCACCATCCTTCAATATGGCTTCAGCCTTCTCCTTCTTGGTCTGGTGCGTGTCTAAAATTTCGAATCCAGATATAACCAGTTAGCGAGTGACATTAAACCCGTTAGTCCGAATGATTGTATAGTTTTTTTTTGCACCAGTCTAATAAAACACGTTGCGTTAAGCTATGAGTGGTCCTTATGGTGCTGTGATCTCTTACATCGCTTCATGGTCAGGTAGACCGTGTTCTTGGTCTTGGTCTCCTCAAAGGTCTTCTGGAGCCTTGTTAAGAACTATGTTAAGAATGAGAGAAGGGGAGAGAGCGAGTAACAGCGAGACGACATGGTAAATGTAAGTCAACTCTTTTCCGTGTCATGTCAGATATTTGAACTACTGTCAACATAGAAGTAGCTTTTGTTCCCCCCTGATCTGCAGCATGCTCATCCTCCATCGTAAACCACTAACAGGCCAAATTCCAAATGATGCCAACAGAATTAACCAGCAAGCTAATGGCATCTTGCACATGTAGCCGAGTTTTGCGCGTACTTTGTCATTGTCGACCAGCATGGCTGAAGTGTATGGTGTTAGAGTCCTGGATGAAGATGTAGGTTCCTCACAGCCCCTGGCAGGCAAAGAACCTAAAGTATTCACTTAAGGGTGACTCCCCCACTTTATGCATCTAATTCATGGTAACTTTCGCGCACTATTATGATACCTGCCAATTCTTCCAAGCATCGCTAGAGCAGCCTTCCATAACCTCTTTTATACTTATGGGCCAATAAATCCACCGTAAAACTGTTTTTTCAGCGGCGTGGTGCGTCATTGTTGAAAAGGCAGCCCATTTCTTGCGCACAATATAGTCATCTAAACAGTGTCGAATTTCTTCCTTTCTATTGTCAAGGAGGCAGAATATCTTTTATTGAATCTCTCACGTTTAAACCTCGTTTATCATATGTCCTAGCATTCGCGGCTGTTGGCGCGTTGGATTTTCTATTAGCACCTCATCTTGAGTCTTTGCAAGCGCAAACAAGATGAAATTGCCACCAATTGTTGAATGACATTACATTTAAATATTTGTTTTAGACCTCCTCTTTACAATGCTGCGCTTAATCGTGTCACCTATCCTTCAGCCAAAGTATTACTTCAGCCTTCAGTGGTCGAAGTAAAAACAGCCTAGACCTACTATCCATGGTTTGATGGAATAGTGCGGCCCAAAAAAAGAAAGATAGGTCAAGTCTCTGGCAAAAAAAAGTTGATAGTGAGACCTATTCTTGTTACGAAGAGGGCAGTCAGGTTTTCATCTGAAAAAGAAACGAGTTCGTTTAAACTCGACCTGTGCACCATCCTTCCCGAACCCTGTCAACTCCCCTCCCTCTCCTTCCATGTTCTGTAAAGCAAACTGAATCATCTTTGTATTACTTGCCTCCCCCTCGCTATTCTCTCCATTCTTGTTTTTTTAACTCTTCATCTCATCACTCACTCTATCGCTCATTCCATTTCCGGCAACCATGTCGCCTCCTTCTACAAACGAGAAGGCTGATTCGTTTGCCATCGATGCCGACTATGACATTGAGATCCCTGCAGGTGTTGCTCCAGAGAGCTACTACGATTCTCAGCTGAGCCCTCTTCGGGCTTACCTCCGTCGCTCGCTCCTGCCATTCATCCGTCGGGAGACAGCCATTCTGCATGCCATGCAGGTATGCATTGCTAGCCACACACAGAGAAGAATATGAACACACAATTCTCCCTCTAGTTGAAACGTTGTGTGGCATCGTGCACTGATAACGGCTTTGGCCACGAGCCCCTTGAAAAACCACTCAAATCTGACTTGGTATCACGACTATGTCTTTCTACTCATGGCAATTGTGATAGCTCAAGGTGCGCCACCCATTCCTTGACCAGTACTTCTCACTGTCTGCCTTCTCGGGAACACATACGTTCTTCATGATTGCACTTCCTGTCCTCTTTTGGTTCGGCTACTCTGATATTGCTCGAGGGTAATAATTGCCTAGTCAAACGCAGTCAATGCTCGTGTGTCTTGGAATGTGCTTGATCTCCATACCGAATTTATCCCTTCCCGCCTTTGGATAAAAAGATCGGCAGCTTAAACTTTTTTTTCTCTCTTGTCCTTTTGTTGCTGTATCAATAGATTCACACTCATTGCTGCTCTTGGAGTGTATTGGGCTGGTTTCTTCAAGGCAAGTGTTTATCATCGAGGTTTTGATCTGGGGAAAAGAAAGAATGGGGAGGCGCCATCTCTTATATATCCAGTTGAAACAAAGACTCGGTGGGGAAAAAGGGAGGGGAAAGCATGTGCAATCCAGCAGTGTACATAAAGGCTAATTCTTTTCTCCGGACATTTTCTTACCAAATCCCTATTACCAGGACTACTTTTGTCTGCCCCGACCACTGTCACCTCCAGTTGTTCGTCTTTCCCGGTCAAAGTCGACCTGTCTTGAGTATGGATTTCCCAGCAGCCATTCGACCAATGCTGTGTCGATTGCCCTCTTCCTGTACAGCCATATCCTTCTCACAGACTCGAGCACGTGGCAGCCATATACCCGTGAACTGGCATGCTTTGGTTTGATTGTTTACGCCGTCAGCATTGTTTATGGTCGTCTCTACTGTGGCATGCACTCCATTACAGGTAAAAAGGGAGAACACTTGCTGTGCGAGATCGTTAATGTGGAGAAGAATATCAAGACTAAGGCCATCCAAAAATTCTCTCCTCTCGTTTTTTTCTTTTAATAGACTGCGTTGGTGGATCAGCCATTGGTATTGCTATTTGGTGTGCCTACTGGAACTACCGTGAGGCTATCGAGTACTATATGGTTAACCCTATATGGTGGGGTAAGAACGTGCACTTCAGGAGGAACATTCTTTGCATCCATATTGTTTGGCTGTCAAAAAGTCTATGAGAGCACAAACAGAGATGCTCCGGCGTATTTTTTTCTAATCAGAGTCAAGCTGGGTTATTTTTTTCAATAGTTCCTCTGCTAGTTGCCGCCATTGGCATCCTCTTGGTTTCTATTATCCCTGATCCAGTGGACGACTGCCCCTGCTTTGATGACTGCGTTGCATTCATTGCTGTTCTGATGGGCTTGATTCCGGGAAGCATTCACTTTGCTTCCACCAAGTATTCCTCGACTGTCCCTGTCCCCGCCACTGTGCCATACACGACTGAGCTTGGTGCTGTCAAGAGCATCTTGCGCATGTTGTTTGGTGAGTTTATGGCTTACTTGTAATCTGCACGTCTAAAGATTCTTAGATTCGATACGTGTGCTAACCAACCACTATTTCCATCAAACCCCTCTTCCATAGGCATCGCTGTCTTGTTCGTATGGCGTATGATTGCCAAGAAGGTCCTCTATGTGATTCTGCCGCCGATCTACAAGCTCTTCAGTTTCCCTTACCGACCACACTTTATTCCCGCCAGCACCTACAATTCTCTTTCCAAATACCCCATTGGCAAGGTTCCGTCTGTGATCGATCTGCCTTCCATGGCTGCCGATGTTGAGACTGTTGGCTTGCAATCGACAATGGATGTTCACGAAAAGTTCTCTCAGCAGGCAGCTTCACAGGAACTTCGATCGAGAAAGGGAGCTTCCGAGTCTACACTTGTGAATGAGTCGTCGGAGAACAGCAGCACGGAGGCAGAGGACGAGAAGAAGGCTGCTGCCAAGTTGACTGTGGAGCATCAGAAGCAACAGCAGCAGAACCAACAGCCTCAAAAGAAGAGCCGCCACCTAAAGGATCTCTCCAACCTGGAAAACGAGGCTGAGGCTCTACTTCGAGTTGAACGTATGCACCCACCCAAGAGCCGTTTCGATGTCGATATTGTCAGTAAATTGGTGGTGTATGCTGGAATTGGCGCTCTGGCTGTGGATGGTATCCCCATCATGTTTGAACTGATTGGACTTGGTGCGCCGGCTATCCGCCCTTGAATGTACCCATCTCCACAATCCAACTCTTTTTTCGCATTTGAATTCTCCACTTTCCCTTTCTTCCCATGCATACTCTAGTGCTGTAATGTCTGTTATCCGGTAATATAATATATGTAATAGAAGTGACAGTTAATGATTGAGAAAAAAAAACGAAAGAGATCACGTAGACAACATGAAAGGATGTCGTATGTGGGCTTAGGTACACACTCTAAACATTTTTGGAACCCAGTGGACTCGGACAAACTCGCCAAGCTTCTTCATGACGGTCCACGATGAGATTATTTTATCTGTCCCACACAAATTTTCCTCTTTATTCCCCTCTTTCCTCCTGCCCTACTCTTCTTGTTACCCTCCTTCTCCCTTTGACATACGCCAAGCGTACTTCCGTTCATTTTGAACAAGGATCGAGGAAGTAGAAGGAAGTCCCACTGACACAGTAGTTGCGAGGATTAACAAGGGAAAAAATGGTCGCATCAGCAGCACTCACAAAAGGCGCATATGACGAAGACTATGGATTTGCGGCAGGAACAGCACCTGATGCCTTTTATCAGGCCAGGATGAGTCCTTTTCGGTCGTATTGCCGCCATCTACTCCTCCCATTTGTGAAGAAGGAGACCCCTATTATCCTTGCCATACAGGTAACGATGGGGACCAATTGGCACCAAAGTGAAGCATGCTTGACAAAGAACAGGAGAAGAGGAGAGGGGAAAGTGGCTTACAGCAACTTGTTTAAATTTTGCTTTATGTGCCTGAAAAAAGGCTACCTACTGATGTGATCGCACCAATGAATAATTAAAGGTGATTCTTACCCCTGTTTTATTGTCTTTTGGATAAACTCACACGATGCTAGTCAACGACGCGCCACCCTATTCTGGACACGCTACTGAAGACGGCTGCTCTGACTGTGACCCATACTTTCAATATGCTCATCATTCCCTTTATGTATTGGTTCATGCCACCCGAGTTGGCTCGAGGGTAATGTCACACTTACCTCTTCCCCTCCTTGAAAAATGACAGCGACCACTTCATGCCTCCTCGAACATGGAGCGATAAACCTAACCCTGCCTTTCTCTTTACCTCGCATACATTTCCGAACTTTTATCAGTTTTACGATCATCTGCCTCCAGTGCACGTATTGGACGGGCTTCATCAAGGTAAGAGAAATAAAAGTTAGCTTTGTCATCGTTTATCCTCTAATTATTTTCTTCTTTGTGCGACATATTGTAAGCGAGGCTCACGGGATTGCACACCATATCCTCTCAAGTCTATCATAAACACATACGCCTAGGACTAACTAATATGTATACTCTTTCTCTTGCTAGGACTATCTTTGTCTGCCTCGGCCTCTTTCACCTCCGATCATTCGAATGGCCAATGCGAAATATCATAACCACGAGTATGGGTTTCCTAGTACCCATACGACAACGGCCGTTGCCTACGTGCTTTACTTCTACAGCTACATGGCACGTTCGGATCTGTCATGGTCTTTTCCTGTAAAAGGTCTTATCTATGTTGGATTGGCCCTCTATGCAGTCCTGATTGCTTTTGGTCGCGTCTATTGTGGCATGCATTCAATTACGGACTGTGTGGGCGGTGCAGCCATTGGCATAGCCGTGTGGGGCATTTACACCTACTTTTCCGAGACGATCGCATATCGTTTCACGGTTGGCTTCTGGTGGAGTATGTTTTTCTTTTTTTGAGATTCTACGAGCAGGAGTGGAAGAGTGAAATAGAGTGGGAAAAGACAAATAACCCAGCTATATTTCACTTGGTCATCCATAGCACCATTGGCAGTACTAGCGATACTGGTCCTGTCCCAGGTTTGCTTCCCGGTTCCAATTGAAGACTGTCCGTGTTCGGATGACTCTGCTGTTTGCATACCCACAACAGCCGGCATGGTACTCGGCACTGTGCACTTTGCGTCCATGGCCTACTCCTCAAATGTTCCTGAACCAGGAGCGATTCCGTACAGCCCCGAGTTGGGTGCGGTCAAAAGTATTCTCCGCTTTGTCATTGGCGTCGTAGTGGTGTTTACTTGGCGCATCTTGGCTAAGAAAGTAGCCGCGTGGGCGGTGCCTCCGATTTACAGAGTATTGAGTGGTGGAAATGATAAGCAATCAGTAATTATGGAAGAACGGCTCCATGAGACATCGCTCTCGTTGGAGGCAAGCCTCGACCAGGATTATGCAGTGGTATCGTCGTTGCACATGGCGGACGATTGGATAAAAGGTCAGGCTATCCGGAATCGGCAACAGGCATCATCGCCATTGCTCTCGTCATCACCTCTTCCAGAATCGGGCACGGAGGTATCTTCGTTTGAGAGCAGCGAGACAGAGGTTGAGCGCGACGATCAGAGCTTTGCAAAAGCTAAAGCGGCTACTCCGTCGCTCAGCAAAACTCATCAGCTTCCGCATGGTCCTTTGCACCATAGGGGCGGACTTGGTCCGGAATACCTGACCAAGAT
Organism: Actinomortierella wolfii; assembly: GCA_016098105.1. Lineage (NCBI taxonomy): Eukaryota > Fungi > Mortierellomycota > Mortierellomycetes > Mortierellales > Mortierellaceae > Actinomortierella > Actinomortierella wolfii. Next base: position 510,213 of record JAAAIY010000001.1, read on the forward strand.
GTTTGTGTACACAAGTCTTGGATACACGTTGACATGTTTGGTGCCAGTACTGTTCGCTGTTTTTGGCCTCTCTGTACCCCCAACAAGGGTGTAAAGGGAATATTGCCTTGGTGGGATACACTTGCATGATTTCATACAATAAAGCGATCCATAGGTAGAGTGCAAGACGCTTGTAGCGAAGCATTGAGAAAGAAGAAGAGCCTATTATTTTTTTTATGTTCTCTACAATGGTAGCACAGGCCAGACGCATGGTCTGCGATCCTTTTTTGCTCTCCTTGAAATTTAGCCGGAAAGGGATCTCCCTGGAAAGCGAGGATAACCGTGGCTAGTCTCCCCCTCTCGCTCAGACTTTCTCTTTCTCCATCTATGCCTTTTGATAAAAAGGGCTTTCCATGAGCCCGGCATTGTGTGCTTCTGACCCTTTTTTGTTCTTCTGTATTTACATCTCAGTGTTGCATAAATAACGTGCCGTAGTAAATTTGAGATCTTTAGGGCAATTCTTGAGGATCTCTCTACCACGCCGTTAGGAAGAGCATATGTGCATCAACGTGGGTTAGGCGATGAATTCACTGAGGAGAGAAAAAGGGGAGGAGGGGCATGAAGGGGAAAAGCGTTAGTAAATAAGAAGGAATACTAATGTTGGATTCCAGGATGGACGGTCTAAACGCATGACAAAAAAAGCGAAATGCTCCACCTCCCCACACTTCTCACCACGGACGCTTCTTTGAGACAGTGATCTCATTTTCTCCAAATCTTGAATAAAAACAAGAGAGATATTGCAAAGGTGGTTCTTAACCTGTCCTGCCCATCCTTTTATGGGATGATGACATGCCAGTACTCTTCATTATAGCAATACCACGTACAGTGGGAATTCGTTTTCTTCGATTGTCATTCACCCTTTTTATTTTCTTTTTTTTATTTGTACTTCCCTTGCTCTTGATCCCAATGATTGCCCTTCGCCCACCCTAAGGAAATATTGTCCATTTGATGCCTACAGATTCACTGCTCCATAACCCTATCCAAATTCTCGGAGTGACATTGAAGCATCTTCAACCATCTTGACTTTAGTGTCATCTCACGCGATTCGTTGTAACACGCTTTTAGTGCGTCCTTGTTTCATCTCAATAATTGTTAAACGGCTCTGACATTCGTCTATCTTGTTCTTCCCAGCCTTTCTAAGATCACTGCACTTCTGTGCATGTCATTGTGTATGTACCTGTGTCCTTAATTTTGGTGCATACGTCTGAAATAAGGCTAGCTTAATTAGCGTGTGTCCCCTTTAAAGTAGCGCTGTCGATCTGTCCACGATATTTTTAATGTCTGTGCACATGCAAGTTGTGTCCATATTGAAAAAGAAAGAAGAAAAAAAAAGGCAGAGCTTACAGATGTCTTGGACCCAGAGAGCGCTAAATGCTTGGACCTGTTTCCGTCTCATACATACACATCCACAAAGTTGTACAACAGTCCCTTTCTACCCTTACTCCCAGTCTTGCTTGGACACCACACTGTTTTTCCTCTTCTCTCTTCCTTTTTCTCTATCAGAATACAGCTTTTCTTTCCCGTTCCCCTTTTCCTGTGTACATCCTCTTTTTTTTCTGTTTGCTGTTGTTGCCTTCAGTATCGACATTTATTAACTGAAAAGCTGTACGTGCGGTGATACTCCTTGATTGATCATTCACTTCCATGTTTTTGTCGAAAGGGATACGATACATACACCAGCTTACTTCGATTCTTTCCCTGCCATTTAAACTCTGCATTCTCTTCAACCACGTTTTATCTAAATGCACGGCCGTCGTTGCCTACTTTTCTCAACTGTGTTGCAAGGTCAATAACTCAACGACAACATTGTAAATTCCATTTTGGTTGTTCCTTTAAACCCACAACCCTCTTTCCATATCCTCCATCATTTCATGTGGTCGCTCGCTATTTCATAAAACTGACAATACAGTGTCCAGCTAAAAACAGACAATTGCGGAATGACTAACAGTATCCACTGCCCACCGCCGTTTTCCTCTTGCTGGACATTGCACACTTCCACCACCCTGTCCTCTTTGCCTTTCTCTCCCTCTATTCCCCTATTGTTGTAGCTATTCGTCCTCCGAAAAAAAGATTCTTTCCGAGAAATACATACAAAAAAACGCCAAACGACGCACAACTTTTTTTTTCTCGATGACGATAGCCAACGTGATTTCTCCTTCAACACCAGCCTCTATTTCTCGAGCCACCAGTAGGACACTATCACGATCTTCTTCTTCTCGTTCGTGTTCCTCGTCTTTGCTCTCTTCGTCGTCATGCTCCAACTCGACACGAGTCTCGCCCGACAAGGGCAGTCTTAGCAGGGTGTCATCCATATCTACAACACGGACAGAAATGGGCGGCGCCATTGTGCCTACGAAAGGCAGTACTACAACTAGTCGTCATTCGAGTTCATCCCCTCTAGCGCGCCATTCCAGCATGTCCTCAATCACACCCTCGACAACATATTCCACCTCGGCCACATCATCGGGCCAAGGCCCACTTTCCCCTGGCAATCTAGAAGCCAATGGTCATGGCGATCCTCGGAGCGAAGCTGGAGCAATAGAATCTGCCAATCATGCCCAGCAAGAACGGACAATGGGGCTCGGAAGTGCAATTCTTATGGTAATGCGATGGTATGCAGCCCCTCCTTCCTCCACACTCACACACACACACACAAGCGTGTATATTCTCAAAAATCGTTTCCCTTATTCAACGTTGAAACTTATGCCTTGATAGTCGCAGAAAAAGCAGGACTGACGTCCGAAAATAGTAGGACAAAAACCCGCCTTACTCACGACCTTTTTGGTTTATACTCATATGTGCTCCCACCCGTGTGTGTTTCTTTCTCTCTTCCATACTTTTTTTGTGATGTATGTACCTCCATGCATAAGATCATAGGCACATTAATTGGCACAGGAATCTTCGCCTCTCCCGGCCCACTCTTCGATGCCGTTCACTCGACACAGACGAGTTTCATCATCTGGGCATTTGCGGGGATGATCTGTACAGTTGGCGCCTATTCGTATGCAGAGCTTGGCACCATGTTTCCGGCCTCGGGTGGTGACTTCAACTACCTCAGTCGCGCATACGGCCGTAAGATGGGACTCCTTTTCGGTTGGACGTTCATCATGGTCCTGAACCCGGTCGGCACATCGGGTATCGCTGGTGTACTGGGACGCTATGTTGTTGATTTGCTTCGGTACTCTGCAGAAGGCCAAATCGTAGATGGTGCCAGTGCGAACGCTCATCCGAGTCGAGGCGGGGTCATTACAGGACAGGATTATTACAACCCCACACCTATTGGAATCAATAGTACGGGTGCGCTAGGCAACGGAACTGTCTATGGGCCACTCATCTACTTGAACGAGACAGTTGGGATTGATGATCGAGGCCACCTGGTGCACTTGAGCCCCCATTCACCCTATTCTCCTGGGTCGGCAGTATACCACGCTCCGTTCCCACACCAATCGCCGAGCACAGAAGAGATGGCAATGCTCATTCGCTTATTCTCGGTCGGCTCGATTCTGTTGATGGGCGCTATCAACGTCTTCTTCAAAGAGGGTGGAAAGTATGCGAGTAATTTTTTGGCAATCCTGAAACTGGCTGGCATGTCACTCTTGATCGTCATCGGCTCCATGGCTGCCGCAAAGAACCATGCTCACTCTGAGCCTCTCATGATTCCGATCGAAGACTCTAGTCGGAATGTCCTTGACTATGTGAGTGCGCTCTGCTTTGCTTTCTTTGCTGTAAGTATCTTGAACCTCCTTTTTCGCTGCTCTATTCATTATTATTGTATGCAGGGATTGCAGATTAAAACGATGAGTATTGCCAACAAAGTCTCTCACCTACTATTTTGCTCTTCAACCTCAAAACAAAAAGTATAACGGCTTCAACAACATCAACCTGGGTTTGGGAGAACTTCGCGACCCTGAACGAAATCTAAAGTGGGCGGTGTGTCTTGCCATGCCATCGATTACAGTTCTCTTCCTTCTCGCCAACTTTGCACTATTTTCCATATTGTCGTCACACGATCTTCGACATATCCATTCGCTTACCTTGCACGCGGGCCACAAGGTCCTAGGCACACCTGGTGGCTACATGATGGCAGGCACAGTTATTGCTTCGGCGCTTGGATCCATCAATGCCAACATTTGGGCAGGAACACGGTTGCTGGTGACGCTGGCAAACGACAATGAATTGATCCCAGCCTGCATGGCAAAGACTTGGAAACGCACAGGTACACCGGCTTTGGCCATGGCATTCCTGATTGTGCAGGCAAGCGTCCACGCCTTTATTGGCCTAGACTTTAAGCAGTTCTCCAAGGTGTACTCCGCCGTTGGTTGGACATGGTATGGACTCTCGGTGCTAGGTCTCTTGTATTTGCGTAAAAAGAAGCCACATCTCTCAAGGCCCGTCAAGATTTGGTATCCGCTGGCCGTCATGTTTGTCGCTGTCGCGGCTTTTTTGGTTCTAGGCGCTCTTTTGTTGGCATTCGGAGGCAAGACCTTTCTCGGTCCGTCACCAACACCAGCAGCAAGCAGTGGCGGCGGAGCAGCAGAACAGCCAGGTCCACCGGTCGAATGGGGTACTGTTGGTATGGTGATCTTTGTCTTTTTCATGGTTGCGTGTTCCTGGTGCGCAATCCGTGGCACACGATGGATCAATCGTCGAAAGAGCCTTCAAAGAGCAGGCAATGGCATATTGGAGGTGAAAAAGATGCCATCCTTTGAGCTCGATGAGACCAAGGAGGATAAACGTCGCGCCATGGATGAAAGCCAAGATAGCATGTTGCTACCCGGAAACTCTAGTCTCCGCTCTTTTACAGATATTGATGAAACCGATGAATCGGTCGAACGTGGATCAAGGAATGCTGGTCAAAGGAGAGTGACTCTCTATCCCAATAACAACAACAAAACATTACTCACCCCTAAAACGGTGGCCGCTGATGAGCCCCATGAGGACAATTTACAGTTTGATATCGGCGACCCATTCAGAACCTCCGAGTCAGGCTACTCAAAGGTGATTGCGAACAGAATAGACAACCATGTATCAAGGCCTGGTCACCATCGCCGCGAGCATTCTCAACCACAGCCTCTCGTACAGCAGCAACAACAACAGACATGGTCACATTCACGCGCACAATCGCACTCTCTGAGCCGCCAACGTTATTCTTCCAATCGGCAGCCTCAAGGCGACTCCACGTCGTCTCAGCCACTGCGTTTATCTGGATATGAGAGATTTCATGGACATGTACAATTGATGGCGAGCATGACCGACTGTACCAGTCCACAGCATAGCAATCCCAAGGACGAAACCGCCGTTATGACATCTGCTACAGAACACGCCTTTCGGCACCAGACTCTTCACCACCGCCATTCCTCCACGGACAATCAGCAGAATCAGAATAACACTCAGCCTGCTTCAAACCCACGGCAACAGAGATTGTCGCCTTCTTCTTCTTCCCCCTCCTCACCACGTCGTCTCCACCACCCAACATGTACGCAAACAGCAACTGGCACAACCAGTCCAACAAATTTGCTAGCGGAGAGACATAATGACCCACCCACTACACTAAGCCCCATGGCTTCAACTTCTTCAGTTCCTTGTTCTTCTCTCACATCATTCGAGTCCAACTCCACGCTCACACTCAACGAGCGATCGGCTTGACGCATCGTGATCACTCTGCAACCCTCACCTGCAGATGTGAGGTATCCGGCGGAGAGTCAGCACTAACTCTCAAGCAACAAACAATCCCCAAGTCCTTTTACTCTTTTCATGTTTTGCCCCATGGGACAACGTATCTTATGGGTGAAACAGAGTACTTCTCTTTCCTTTTTTTTCTAGAGTAGCCAGGATCATCACAAGGTGTTTCAAAGCATTCGCATTTTGTATTGTACTTTTTTGAAAATAAACCTAGATGGTGAAAAGCATATATATACACTCGGGACTTTTTACTAAGGAATACATCAGTCCTCCTCAAGCTCGTCAATCTCCTCTTCCTCGTCTTCTACTTCTTCTTCCATATCCTCCTCGCCTTCTTCTGATCTCAACTCTTCCTCATCATCCTCGTCCTCGTCCTCATCGCCTGCGGCCTCAAGATCAACACTGGCATTATCATCCTTGTCATTATTATCGGCCTCTTCTTCCTCGTCTGCTTCGGCATCGCCTTCTACGTCTTCCTCTTCCTCTTCCAGCTCATCGTCTTCGTCTTCCTCGTCTTCATCTGTATCTTCACCAAGGCTCTCGCCATCGTCGTCGTCAGTGGGCCGGCCACGATTCCGAGAGGAGCTTCCTCCTCCTCTTGATGCTGCCGGTCTCATCTCTTCGTCGTCATCATCATTATCCGTACCAATGGCCTCCGAGTCATACTCCTCGACCATATGTTCGTCCTCGCTCTCCGGTGCAAAATCTTCATCGTCTTCATCGTCATCATCATCGGTGTCCTGATGACTTTGTTGGGCAACACCCTTGCCCTTGTCGATCTTAGCACCGCCGGCGCCATTGACAGCGACCTTCTTTTTGGCTCCATCGTCATCTCCATCTCCACCCGTGTTCTCATGACCATCGCCATCGTCATCATCGTCCTTGCGTTCCCGCTTCTTGGACGATACAGGCGCCTTGTCTTTTGCCTTGAGATCCTCGCTCATAGATCGATCCCGAATTCCGCTCTTCTTGATCCATTCTTCGACCTTGGCAAACTCTTTGGTGTCGACCATGCCAAATCCAACTGTCCGCCGTTGCTGCGTGGATGATGCCGATTGATTAGAAGGTGCTGGTGGAACTCCCTCACAGTCCTCTGGTGAGGCATCCTCGCTGACAACAATCTCAAAGTCAAACGTCCGCGAAACAATCGAGTGGAAGCCAATGGCATCAATCTTGTTTGCTGGCAGATAGATGATGGGCTTCTTGAACGCAAATAGGATACCCTTTGGCAACAGATAGATGGTGCCCTGGCTGGACTTTAGATGGGCGGAAAAATTTGGATAGGCTGGAGTTGGGTTGGCAACAATCTCATACGCATCCTGGCTGTTGTTGCTGGCTCCTTTGTTATTGTATTCCAAGCAGCGAGTAAGAATGGCTAACAAAACTGTGTCAGGCTTTTTCGACCCAGAAGTGTCGCGAATATCAGAGGTGAGGTCGAGAAGATGCAAGTGTTCAGGTGCGCAAGTCAGTGTAAAATCCTTGCCATCATCGGCCACTGCCACGACCCAGATGGCATCCTTTGGAGTTGGGACAGCCTGATGGCGGAAGAAGAGGAGCAGTGCTGTCTGTTTGGTAGCGCGTTCTAGAAAAGGGACAGCGATCACTCGATATAGGGCCGTCCATGGAGCAGCGGCCAGAACGTTGGTCTCATTCGAAGATCCTGTGGTCTGGACCAGAGTCATTTCATGCTGGTGGAACCGTAATGCCAGCTTCTTACGGAACGGGTGCAGCAACGACAGTGGGCCAGTGCTGTAAATGGCAGGTCCAAAATCCTTCGATGCTGGTGGAGGCCACATGGAGGTAGACGAGGCTGAAGGCGATGCTGTTGCTGAAGCCGCTGCAGAGTTGGTCAATGAAGAAGAAAGCGGCGTCGATCCGTCCAGGCGCATACGCTTCGCGTCTGGTTCGCCACCGTCGTGGGTCGTACTGGACGCATGATGTTGCTGGAGTTTATTCTGAAAGTGGGTCAAAAGGCGCGTAACGACTTGTCCAGCCTCGGGGCTTGACTGGGCAAGCGCCTGCACTGCGGCTGCCAAAGACTGATCGTCGATGAGCGAGGCGATCAAGTCTGTCATCGAATGAATTTTGAGAAGAGTGCTGCGAGATGGCAAAGCATGGACCTGACTGGAGAAAGGCCAAGGAGGTAGGGAGGGGGGGGAGAGGGACAGCGAGTGGTGCGAGATTGTGGCTTGGAAACGCCACCACTCATTTTTTGTGTGTGTGTGTGTGTGTAGATATATCTTTTGTATAGATGGAGAGTACCTTGGGTGGTTGCTGTGGTTCAGTCGTGTGTCTATTAGATACATACAAACACACATTCATACAGTTCTCTTCAAAAAGAAAGACTATCCCCACCTACCGAACCCTGGCTATGAATCGGGTCCAAAACACTCTCGGTCTGATGTTTCTGTGCTAGTTACCCATTCTGATTCCCTATGCTAGTTTACAGCTGTTTGGAATTAATAGAGGTGATAACAGTCAGGCTTCTGTCTGAGGCTAAGCAGGCCAAGGAGGCACAAGGGGTGAGTGTCAAAGAGGGAACGATTTGCTACAATCATATTTGGCCGACTTTGGAACCAAGTTTTTCTTCTCTTGTCCTTGAACTCAACGAAAACAAAAGATCACGGACCCCATCGCGACTTTTTTGTCTCTCGCCTCAACCTCACGTTAGCGCTGGAATGAATTACTGAGTAGCAATAGAATTGGCACTTTATGCCAGCATAATGGTACAAACAAAAAACGAAAGCTACCCTTCTCCCTCACTGTGCCTCAAGCCCGTCCTTATGGTACACTTGTACAGAAAGGTTGTGGTCTTGCGAGTCCAATTAACAGGGTGCTTGTCTTTTTCGAAATTTCTCCAATCTCTCACACTTTCTCATTCTTTTGGTCATAATTCGCCTCTGGCAGAGCGTGTCCCTTGTATTTCAGCAGCTTTACGCATTTCCACTCCCTCTTATCCACTTTACTGACTTTACGAAAAGATCATTCCTTGTCCACAGGAAACTACCTCTAGTGGCTATGGCGCGACTGGGTAGAAGAGGCATTATCCTCTCCCTGTTCATTAACGCGCTCAATATAGCCCTGTATCTCATCATTTTTATCGCCGCCTGCTTCAACATCATCGAGGCCTCGGTCAACTTCATCATCCTCAACGGCAGTGCAATGTTTGTGTTCCCAAAACTACATATCCCCTGTATTTTTGACTCTCCTTTTCTTATTCCAGTCGAGAAACACTCACATGATCCACCTGTCTTACCCTTTTTTCATTCAAAAAAAAGAACGATCCCTCACAGACCCTGACCCTTTATTTTTTTGTACTCTCCTTGTTCCACTCTCGTCGTAGATGTATTGCATGTCTGTTAATCGTCTCAGAGATTCGACTACCACAACTCACTTATGAGTATTTTCGATTTCTTGTAAGTTGCCGCCAAGTCCCACCAAATGTATTTGGGAGATAAAAACGGTTTTTTGGTCAATTTGATCTACGATATAACATTAATTTTTTTAAACTTCCGTCCGCTACCTATAGTGCACATATCGCGGTCGCGGGTTGACCTACATCTTGTATGCTACGGTACCTGACTCTATATTATGAAAGGAAACAATGTTAAACTTTTCCTTGGTGGTTTCGGTCATGCTTATTCATTTTGAAACTCCTCCTGTTTGATTTTCTTTTGTTCAAAGCTTTGGCTGTCTTGTCGCCACGCCAATTCCGTTCAACCTGTATGGCGGTATTGTAGTCGTGTGCATGGGCTTAGCCTTTTTCATCATGTCTTTTATCACTTTGATTCCGCCTCTAGATGGTATGTTGCTCAACTACCGCAAACTGGACGAATGGCGCGAGCAACGACACTTTAGAATTCAGCTTGAGGCTCAAAGGATCTATGAACAGCAGCTTCAGCAAGAGCAAGCTCTAGCAGGGTTGATCCCACATCACATGCATGCCAATGGAGTCAGCATCCATGGTAGTGGCGGCGGCGGCGGAGGAGGAACAGGCGTATACAGCCTCAACGGCATGGGTAGCCCAAAACAGTTTCGCCAAATCAGTAATGGAGGAGGTGGTGGAGGCAGGACACTGAGTACTGGTCCAACTGTCCTCAAGTCAATCTTCTCACCACCGCTCCCTTCACCGATTACAAACACCGCTGGCAACTCTGTTGTCGCATCCACTGTTGAGAGCGTTGCCGTTTCTCATACGCAAGGCTCTGCTATTCCAAAAGATTTAGATGATTATAGTGAGATTATCCTTGAGCCGGCCGAGGAGGGAAAGCCATCATTATCTTCCAAGGCCTCGACTGCTGGCGATAGTCGCACCAGAGGCTTCTTTGCGAGTGGTAACCAAGACGGCCCAGTTTCAGACAGTAGGCTGGGCCAGACGCCGGGTATGTCGGTCAGGCTTGACAAGGAGCTGCCTCCCATTGTGACCAAGGCGACTGTGGAGCACCCTACCTATGCGGTCCCCACGACCTTCACGCTGATGACACCATATCACAATGGGAATATGATGGTAGAAGAAGAGAATACAGGTGCCGGAAAGAAGATCAACTCCGGCAACACTAGGGCCGCCACTGATGACATGACACCTCGGTATCCATCGGGAGGCGATAGTACGGCACCCCAGCCAGGAGGAGGACCTATATCTTCCATTTTCAAGTCGGTCAATTCTAGCATGACAGACGTGGATATGGCGAACACAAAGCTTGGAGAGAACCAGCATACACCCGTCCAATCATCCAAAGCACAGACGACAAAGACAATAGACTACCCTTTGCCTCTGCGGCTAACCAACAAACCAGTACCACCCTACGACCCATTCCGAAAAGCGAGTCACACACCCAGCAGCCAAGCGGCTGTACCAAGCACATCGGCCCCAATGGTCAGCACGTCCGTCATTGCTTCAGTATGCCAAAGTATGTATCATCCACCACCGCCCTCACGTCTCGCTAGCACGGCAGGGCAGTCCAATGGGTATGGAAGAGGAGTAGACAGCATCAGCAGTAGTGGCAGTGCTGGTAAAGGAGGAACTGCGCCTATCACTGACCGTGGAGTTTATCGTCGACTATCATCAGACGCAACGAATGGAATCCAAGAACCTGCAGTAGCAGCAGCAGCAGCTACGCCCTCAAAAGGCTCGTCCACTACTGGTCGCACGGGACCAGGTGGTCGAGTGCAGTCTGGTGGATATGGCATGGTGGGCATAACCACTCTCTCCACCAAGCCTTCTAGCGTTCCCTATCCTCTGCCACCCAGCTTCCCCCACAAACCATATCAGCAGTATCATCGCGGAGAGCCGCCTCCGATGTTGCCACAATTCCAATTTCAACTCGATGAGCCAGAGGATAGTAATGACATGTCACCCATGATGCCCAGCCACGGTCAGGAGAGGAACTATCGTTCGGAGAACGATTCAAGGGTAACCAAGTCTGGTTCTTCAGGAGCCTTGGTGGGGATGCCGGACATTGTCCTGACATTACCTACGCCAGGCGAGAGCTCTGGAGGAGGGAATGATCGCGACGGATATTTTGACTAGGCTAGAACGTCAAAAAAGGAGGGCTCGGGGAGGGGCATATTAGATATTTATTTAAACAGCTCTTTTTTACTCTTGCCTTAATTCGGCGGTGTTTGTTTTGTACATGTGCTTGCTCAACATTCAGTTTCCGCAAAAACGGTGTGTCATCATAGACCAGATAAGGCAAGGTTGAATAGCTGCTCAGTCCAGAACAAGGTGTCCAGCAGACCTTGTGGTTATTGATAGCCCGGGGGATTGTATGGATGGACAAATTCCCCCTGTCCAAAAGCGTACCATGGTACGTCGTACACACACGACAGTGAGCAGCAGTCATTAAATGAAGGTTAGTGCCATCAGTTTCTTGCTCACTAGCTAAGCCCATCGCATCACCTGGAGATGTGTTTCTCTGAGGGCAACTATCCCGCCTGTGTTGCCAAATTGGAGAGAGGGACAGAGATGGAGAGAGAAAGAGAGAGTGAGTGTGAGAGGAGATGGAGCCAACCAGGGGAGAGGATATTATAAAGAAAAGCGGGCAGGAGGAGAAAAAGGGGAATAACACCAGCTGGTGTGGAAAAAAACAAGGTGTACGATGGGAGATGGTGTGGACCGGGTAAACGGATCGCAGTGCGAACTGTGGTCAACTGTGGTGCATATGGCATTTCTCTGTTCCGCTTTTGCTTGTACCTGTTCCCTTTGACCTCCCGATCGCCTTGAGGTAGCATGATGCACACAGCTCCTTGTAAAAATAGCCTGCCTGGGTGGCCGACTTGTTCCTGGCACAATCATTCCATTCTCTCAGCCCTCTAAACATTTCCCCCCTCCTCTGTGTGCTTCTCTTTCTCTGTTACTCACACGAGTACAAACCAGGCACGTCGTTTTATTTTTTTTTCTTTCTTCTCGCGTTCAGTATTGGTGCGTACCTGTAAGCATGATTTGTCAGGCAGTTGCATCACTGGTCGAGATGCTGGGTAAAAAGAACATATTGGATGATGTTTCTTCCTCTCCTCTTCTCCATCTTCCCATAGAGAAAGTTTGTACATCACTTGCTACCGTTATCCGTTATCAAATGTACTTTATTTTACCGGCAACGCAATGTCAGCCGTGTTCTCTTTGCAACTTCGTACCTTGGAGTAGGACAAGATGTGCCGATCACTGTTCCGCTCTTTATGGCCAAAGGACTCTCCTCTCTCACATGCCTCGCGATCCAGTCAAATTCCTACACAGACTGACCCCGACAATATATCCAGGCGGGGTATTTTTTTTCTCTCCTTGGCTACGTACAAGATATTTTGTTTGTTCGGTCATTGAACAAGAAGGATCATTTAGTACTTGGTGTTGTTGGTAGAGCCAAAGCTAAATCGTATTCCCGAGGATTATTTTCCTTGTTGGCAGATCTAGTCTTGTTTTGTGCGTTCACAAAAGACCGTTATATACCATATTTCCCTTTTTTTTCCCTCTCTTTCTCCCCTCCCTTTGTTACTCCTCTCCCCCACCACTCCCACCCCTGTCTCTATCCTACCTTTCCTCACACGAGAAACAAGCAATCTTTCGGCTGTGCACTCGCCACAGTTGCCCTTCCAGCAGTTCTTCATGCATTTGTCTTTCCCCCTAGACAATTTTTATTTTTGACGACCCTTTACAGCAATCATCCTTGATTGAATATATAGACCTATTCTTACCATCCTTTTTTCCACACTTCTTTGTTATTTTTTCAAACAAGCACGTCTTCTCTTCTTTTTTCTTCTTCCTTTTTTTTCTACTTTTTTTTCTCCACCTATATACTCCATCAAACACTTTTCGTCTAATTCACCATGACAGAAAAGAGTGAGAAGAAGCCTATGCAGCGCAAGAACAAGATCCTTCTTGCGGTCATTGCACTCCTTGTCATTGTGGGTGTTGTTCTTGGTCTTGTCTTTGGTCTGAAGAGCAAAGATTCAAAGGACAACCAGGACAACAAGAAGTCTGACACTTCAAAGAATGATCCTAATCCTCCATCGAATGGTGACGGCACGAGCAACGACAACAACAACAACAACAACAACAACACGACAGTTCCTGTCCCTGGCAATGGCAATGGTACCATGATCAATGGTGTCCTGTTCCCCTACTACAACCTGCAAGGCCCTACTCCCGAACCTGTTGGCATCCCTGGTACTGTCTACACCAACTGCAAGGTTCCTGGCACCTTTTCGATCTCATACGACGATGGACCATCTGCTGTAAGTAACCCTTACTCTTTTTTTTTATTCCTCGTTCCTGAGACGAAGGCACGCACACCAACTCTATACAACCTCCTCTGCCTCTCACTTTTGATCTCACTTAACCTAAAAAAACACATGGAGATACACCATACCCTCCTTTTTTCAATTCCATGTAAATTGTTTTCATGATCTTTACATCCGGCAGCTTTGACACACCGACAAGCCCTTTACTTCCCCTTTTTTTGATTTGTTTCCCTCTATTTTGTTCTCCAATACTCATGGTAGCTTGACCACCAACCCTTTGTTCTGCATTGAAAAAGGTTCCGCACCTACCATCCATGTTTTTGCCCCCCTGGAAGTTTCAGTCACTCTTCCTCTCCCCCTTTTCTGATCAACGTATGAATTGTGAGTTTTTTGACAGCACAGGGCGTTTTGAATGAGGAACACATGCCTAGCACTTGGATCTCTTTGTGTTCAATTGATTTTTTTTTTTTTTTTTTTTTTTACTTTTCTTTGGCTCTTACATGACGACAAAGAAGAGTCGGAATATGTATGAGAGGAAAAGAAGGGAGAGATGCCTTTCCTAGCAAGAGAAACGTGTTACACTTCCCCTTTTTTTGTGGTTACCTTTGGCAAACACACATACACAAAAAAAAAGAACTCGATATTTCGTCGCCAGATATTGTTTTGGTGGCTCCCACCCTGGCAGACAAACGAGTTACCTCTTTCTTTTTATTGTATCCGCAATGTGCAGGTTGATCTCGTTTCTGTGTCGTGTGTGCTTACGATGCAGGTGTCTACCTCCCCCACCCTTCTACCTAGAAGGGAAAGAGGAAGATAGGAGAGCACAGAAAAGTATCAAGGAGTGAGAGGCAGAGGCTTATGGCTCTGGGCTGTTCTCCAGATTGTGCTCGTCAGATCCTAAGTTGTACAAAACTGGTTGGATGGCACGAGAGCATTTTTTTTTTGTTTATAAGCAGCATGTTGGGAGCAATGCCTCATATTATTTTTTTGCCCTTTGGGCTCTGTCCTTTGGGCAAAGCACGGGCCGAACAAAAGTCCGTAGAAAAAGACCAATAAAAAGGGGAAAGAGAGAGAGAGAGAGAGACATATATGGTAGAGAGAGAGAGAGAAAAAGAGAGAATGGCCATGGTTGCATGCCATCGAGAGACGGTTATTTGGTTGGGCACTAAGCTGCATGCTATCCAATCAACGGACTTCCCAATGATCCCTGAAAAAAAACGATGACCACAGGCTAACCGCATTTTTTAACCCCTTTCGGCATTTTGCCTCTTTCCACTATTTTCCCCTGCATCCTTTCTCCATTCTCGCTCCAAAAAATATGTAAATCTGATTAGTACACTCCCGAGCTCTTGGATCTTCTCGATAAGGAAAACATTAAGGTGACATTCTTTGTCAATGGCTTCAACGATGGCTGTATCTATGATCCCAAGATTCAAGAAGGGCTCAAGCGCGCCTACAATGCGGGCCATCAGATTGGTATGTGGCATTTTTTCTATTTTGAGCATAAAAAAACGAATTATGCAAATGTATGCAGACGCCTACAGTGAAGTTTTCTAACATGGTCACTCCAACTTTTGTTACATGTGAATACAACCAAACCATTCCTAAAAAAAAAAAAATCACAGCCTCTCACACTTGGACTCATCCGCAGCTGACCAAGCTAACGGAAGCTCAGATCACGGCAGAAATGACCAAGGTTGAGGACGCTCTGAAGGCCATTCTTGGTGTTGTGCCTCGGTACATGCGTCCTCCTTATGGTGACGGTACCTTTGCTCCTAATTCCGCCGGCGACAAGAAGGTGCAAGACACGCTGAAGGCACTTGGCTACGTAATCACCACATGGGACATTGCCTCTGGTGATGCCGATATCGATGACAACAATCCTACCCACCGTCTGTCGAACGAAGCCCTGTTGGCAAAGGAGCAGAACGAGTACATGACCCAGATCAACGCCGACCCGAAGGGTGCACCCCATATGGCCCTGCAGCACGATACTTACCAGCGTACTGTCACACTCATCTCACCTTGGGCAATCAAGACTGTCAAGGAACTCGGATACAAGATCGTCCCTGTAGGCGAGTGCCTTGGTGAGGACCCTCGTAACTGGTACAAGTATATCGGACCTGCTGCCACCACCACCCCAACCACTTGCACCAAGTAATATATATATAACATATATATAATACCTGCAATCAGATCCATTCTTGATTCAAGCTCTTCCAGCCTAACCACTGGAAGAGGATTGAAGAAGAAGAGAGTGCATACGTTGTACGTACACACGCACACATCCATATAGCTTGAATTAAGGCATTAATCTTTATCTAGTTAGACATCTACCAAACACAACCCACCAATTATTTTTTACCATCTTCTCCTTGTCACCTTTACTTTCTTTGACCTGAACAAAAGCACAAAAAGAAGGCAATCAACCGTCTTCGTTGTACTTATAAAGCAGTTGTTTTTTTTCTTCGACTTTACTTTCACGTAAAGTTCTGTGGTTCGAACGACTCATTGTTTATTTTCATGCATGGTTTTCCATACTGTAGAGTATATTATCGATAAATCGGAGGAAGGTCTATTGGTATAATGTTATAGCAGTCGACAATGACACGAAATTTTTTATGTGATTCGGAAACTTCAGTCCTCCAGTCCATGAACAGTTTGTTTATATTGATATCCTGTATCCGGTGAACAATACTGATGTGGAACCATTTTAGTGACGCCAACTGCGACTCTGAAGAAAGAAGCCATTGAAACCCATCTTTGGACGGCAAGAAGTCTGTTTTGTAGCCAATTGTATGAAGCTTCGTCAAGCCACGAAGAGCCTCGATACCATACCTCTTGGAGAAGAGTAGAGATGATCCAGTGAGGTCAAGTATTTGCAGCTGTCGTAGCTTTCCCAGTTGCTCAAACACCCTTTGATGCTCGTGTACCGATACAGTCTCACATCGCACAGGTACTTGGAGCAGTTGAAGTCCAAGACAAGCCCAAGGCTTGTAAAATCCATCAGTTGAAGAACGGCTCTCCTGTTCACGAAGCACACCTGAATCGATGCCTACAAGCCCTCGAGAGAGTGGAAAAGTCAAAGTAGACGGTGGTGCCATTAGGAGTGGCGAGAGATGGCAGCCTCTGACTGAAAGCACTATGAGTGCAGATGCGTTCTGGAGCACAAGTTGTAATCCCATGGGTATCAAACAGTGAACGGTGCTATTGTCCCTGTACCGCGTTATGATCAAGTGGGTGAGCTGTCGGCTGTAACAAGGTTGGCTTAGGCATTGTAGATCAGTTATGGTGAGGGTATTGGCAGCCGATATACTTTTCAGCTTTGGATGCACTCTGTACAACAATTGCGGTGGTGGTGGAGGTGACAATACTTCATCGTCTTGGTTCGGGTAAAGTCCATGTATGGTCAATGTATCAGCAGGCCTCTGGTGGAGCGGCGTCCATCTGTCCCACTCTCTCTTGTTCGCAGATGCGTCCTCCCCATGTATGGACAGGGATTGAAGCGGGTCATCGACAGGAAGATGCCATAGGTACTGACAAATATTGGGCGACAGCTTTACCTCTTCCACATTAGGACAGCATTCCATTAACAGGTGGGCAAATCTCTTGGCGGAAAATGAACTCACTCGCGATGAGTCACTATCCCAGCGTACGATAGCAGTAAAATGCAGACGTGTCAGATACCAGCTCTTCTCAAAGAACCAACGCTCATCTACCAGAGTGAAGATAGAGAGGTCGACAAGCAATAACTGTTTCTTGGCTGTGCGTATGACGTCTTGAAATACTGCCACTGTTGAATCTAAATGACGCATGCCAACGTTTGGGATTTTTAACTTCGCCAGTCCTGGGAAGAAGCGTAAAAGGGCTGTCATGTGCTGTCTCAGTTCGACGCACCTCGTGCTAGCGTGCACATCGGAGCAATAATGATGATGACTGAGGATTAAAGCCTTGATGTGGTGTGTGGCGGTCGTGGGCGAGAGGATTTCCAAGTCTATGCGATCCAACTCTGGCTGTCGCTGCCTTACATGATCAGCCATGTTTAGTTGTACCATTGTTGGGTATATATTCTTCTTCTGTTCGTCATGCGACATTTCGACGTCTGGCACTGCCTCAAAGAATCGGAGTAATGATATCAGGCCTTGGTTCCAGTGGACATGTCGGATATGATGTTTGTGTTTGCGATATTGTTGTAAATTCCACAGACCTCTGTCCTTGTTTATGATCGCTCCCACCGACACCTCCTTCAAGAGCGTCTTTAGACTTGCTTGTGCTCAGAGTTTACACACGCCAATTTGACGTAGAACATCTCTAGGGGATACATAGTATAGGACTAGTTCGAGGACTTCCAGAGGGAGCGGAACGCCACCGTAGCGTTTGTTGAGGGTTCGGAAGAATTGCGAGTTTGGGTCCTCTCCCACTGGGACCAAGGACATTTTTGTTGTTTGTTTGGAAGTGTGTTTAAATCGTGGAGCAGATAATGAGTAACATGCAATGCATAATTGAGATGATCAAGATGGCATGTCCTCATTCATTAAAGAGAGGTGATGCAGATGTGGCTTCCGCCACATGGAAAAGTGGGCTGTTTCGAACTGCTTGCCGCAGGAGCTTCCAAAATGGGAGACAGAGCTTTCACTCCCTTTCTCAAAAAAATGCAGGTTAGGTCTCCTATGCAAGGACAAAGGGTGAGTCAAGGGTGATTACTGATGCTGTAAGAGGACGGGTAAGGTACAATGTGTTTGTAGGTCGGATCCACTCTATCCGCGGCTTTTGTGAAAACAGTGATCTGCCATAGAGACAGATATTTTGCTATGAAGCCAATTTTTTTATCTTCTCTTCTAATTGCTGATCTTACCCACTTTTTCACTTGTATTCATGAGTCTCGATCCTACTGAGAGTCAAACATGAGCACTGCTTATGAAGACTTGTAGCGACACTTACCTAACCAAAGTTGACTAGGTTGTTTCCCTCGCTTTCACCAAGCTTGAATCACTAATCAGTACTCAGGATCTCGCTTTGTGGACATGCTTTAGGGATCTTGCCTTCCACCCTGGGCTAAGTGTAAATGGAATGGTGGGGGACCATTGGAAATTGGCGCAGATGCACGAGTGAGTCAAGCTGCAGATGTCAAGGTCCAGATGGTGTACATGTACAAAAAAAAAGACGTTTTCTTTATCCAATGTATCTATTGATTTCAGTGCGCAGCAATAATATGACAGGTATGTCAAAAACCAATATATGTTTCTGAATCACTTTTCTTTATTCACCCTTTTGGCTGTGTGAAGTTGATACCTCGGAATATGTTACACCAAAAATGTGCCATTCTGTCAAAAGAGTACCCTACAGGTCAACATTCAAATAGTTGGGCTTGGTCAAGAAGTTTCCCACCAAACAGAACACCCCCTCGGCTTCTGGTGAGGTCGTTAGTCACTTTGGTATTTCCTTGCGAAGCGTTTAGAGTGAATAGTGTTTGCTTTGGCGTCTCTACAGACAAAAGACACCATTCAGGGACGATGGGAAACTTTGGTGACATGCATTGCTTCTAGTGATTCACCTTCGTCGCTATGGCAGGTGCATTTTTACTCACAACATCTGACGAACCACTCGACTTTTATACTCGAGTTATGACATGCACTCTTGCCAACTTAATGTTTCGTCTCTAATTTTTGTCTCTAGTTGGTCAATGCTGGCCTATGAAGGAGTCAGATCGGATTTCCAGAGATCCATACCATGGACAACGGAAAATAAAGTGATGGTCTTCATAAACGATGAAACTCGTCGGCAGCACGTTGAAATAAAGGATTGATAGGAAACAACAGAAAATCAAGTAGATATCACTGCCCCAGGCGGCGTTCAAAAGAAGGAAAAAAAAGTACTTAATTTGTCAAAGCCGTTGGTACCCTACCAGTTCTGATCACAAATTTGGGAAAAATGTTCGGCTGCTATCGGAAATTGGACAGGATCTCGTGTCAACAATTGCCATTCCCTGGGTGATCGGATCGAGTTCGTGGCCAATTTGACAGGATTGACAGCTTTGAATAACGTTTGCATTTTCCCAGTGTACTTCGTTAAAACAAATTTTGAGGTCAGTCGGGAAACTGAAATCATGGTGTTGAGGGCACTCCAATTGATGTAGGTGGCCTTCATCTACAATACAAGCATAGTTGACAATCTACATTTTGAAGTGCCGCTGGAGAGACAACCTTGCACCACTAAAGAATGTCTTCTATTACGATTAATGTTTTCTGACCATTCGTGAAATATCAATGGAAACTCTTTGTCGTTTTCCCACACACTCGGTTAGTGCTTGAGTGTGGAAAATTGAGTGGCATCATCCTTCAGGATAATACGTATTTGTGAGTGGCATAAACAGATGCAGAGAAAAAGTGGGCCGTCATACAGAAAATAATGGGCGGCTATCCATGCTTGCCCAAAAAAATGACATGCATTCCCACACTCTACGCTGGAAACACAAGGTTTACATTGTTGTATCACAGGGAGCTTCACGGCTTAATCTTTATATATGACATTCCCTTCCCCTCCTTTCATCGCCTTCATCCTCCCCACCAGAAAATTTTTCATTCTTGTATCTCATTCCCAACAATATACAGCCAGATGTCTTTCACTCTTCCTGACCTCCCTTACACATATGAGGCTCTGAACCCGCACGTTGATACAGAGACAATGGTGAAGCATCACGACTTTCACCATAAAGCCTATGTCACTAACCTTAACAATGCCGCCAAAGAAGTACGACCATCTTCGAATCATGTCACTCCTTTTTTTTTTACCGTTAACATTGTCTTTAGAAACTAGAACTAAATTAGCATTCATGTTTGCCTATCATACTTTCAGAAAGGTATTGACTATGACCTAATCAGCGTAGTTCTCAAGGCTGGTGAGCTTGGCGATGCCATCCGCAATAATGGTAAGCAAGCCTTTACGTAAGGGGGAAAAATGCATTGTTGACTTGGAACATATTTTCAATTTTATTCTTTCTGTCTATCATTTCTGAATATATCACAAACATTCACATTTCTTTTTTTTTGTTGCTTGTCTTTCAAAGGTGGTGGCCATTACAACCATTCGTTGTTCTGGAAGTGGATGGCCCCAGTTGGTTCCAGCAACGTGAAGCCCTATGGCAAGTTGGCAGAGAAAATCGATGCAGATTTTGGCTCGTATGACGTCTTCAAGAAGGAGTTTACCACTGCGGCTACCAAGCGTTTTGGCTCTGGCTGGGCGTGGCTAGGCGTTGATGAAAGTGGAAAGCTCGTAGTCACATCGACGGCCAATCAGGACAACCCACTTATGGAAGGCGTGGTGGACAAAAAGTTGATTCCAATCCTGGGTCTGGATGTGTGGGAACATGCCTACTACCTCAAGTATCAGAACCGCCGCCCCGAATACATTGAGAATTGGTGGAATGTGGTCAACTGGGACAACGTCGTAAAGTTTTACGACAATTATGCCTCCAAAGGCGAAATCGTGCCCATCGATGCCTAGTCAATCTGACGGCATTCATCTGTAGTTGTTTTGTTTCTCCCTTTCTTCCTCTCACTGCTTCGTGAACAGATTCTTGCGTTTATTCTTTTGTCCTTCTTAATGAACCATATAATCTTGGACTAAATCTCTCAGTTGAACTCATTATAAAATGACCTCGGATAAAAGGACCTTTGGAGAGTACCTTTTTCATAGTAATATCCGTTACTATAGGCTCTTCTGTGGTTCACATAGTGCTGTCTTATGGGTATCCAACATTTCTATTCCATATTTATTTTCTAACGACACAAACGAGTGATTTATCCAAATCTATTTGTGATAAATGTATAGGATCGGCTCTTTCCATGTCTTGCATGGTGGTACCTTAGTGCACGCACAGGCCCATGCATGTCACACACTTCTGTACAAGGTGTGCCTGTTTCAGTTGGTTGACATAAAGCAATAGATGATCAGTGTACTGTATTAATTGACGCCCAATTAATAGCGTCGACTTGAGTTGGTGCCAGGTCTATAGCTGGGATCGTGGAAATGGAGGCACAGTTTGTTGAATACATCGACTGTGGCTTTAGCTTCACAATGACTATTTGATCACTCACAAAGTTTGGTAGAATGAGGTATGGTAATGTCACAGTGGATGACAAAGGTAAACAGAAATGGTGTCCAACTATTATCCTCAGCTTGATGCATTGACTGTAGGAGAGTTGAACATCCAAAAGGTTTCAATCCCTACACCTTGCAGTGCGCGCTGCGAAAATTGAAAAATGATAAAGGCTAAAGTTTTTAAAGTATTATGTCTTTATACGCGCATGACTTTGTAAACTTCGTAATCAATCACATCAAAATTGGTTTTGGTATTGAGTCCAAACGAATAATAAGAGTTAGGGTTCATATACGACCCTGTCCCATCCTAAATACGATGTAAGGGAGGATACGGAAACGATTAGCAATTAGTGCCGTTAGTAAAACGTATTTTTTAAAACATATTCATGACCGTAACTTACAGAAGTGTTTGTCGTTTATGGATGTCTCTAAAGGTAATACAATTCAACTTACCCCAGATATTATCAAGTCGCACCCATATCCGAACTTCGGGCCCCAGGAAGAATTTGGTTCAAAAATGTCCGACCTACATTCTTTTCGCAGAGAGGCAAATTGTATCTGGTAACTTAGATGGCTGAAACGGAAGAGGAAGTTGTTTGGAGCGACTTGACGGGCACCCCAGCTCGCTTGGTTGAAGCCGCCAACGATCAGATCAATGTTGGTGCGCGCAACAGTGATTGTTGGACCTTTGTTGCTACAGCGGTCATGGAATGTCTTAGCACTGAAGCCATGCTCTGAGGCCCTGTAAAGAAGACTGGTGTGTATTTTGCTAAAAGGCACGTGCCATGATGCGTGTTATTGTTTTCGTCGGCATCGAGCCAGTGAATTTCTCCTTTAAAGGTCACTCATGAAACAATATTGTTGTGGATACTCACATGGGCGATGTAGAGGAGGGATTCATGGCCACCATTGCCTTTTCCACATGAATCAATAAATCTTTCCATTGTTTTTGGGGTAAAAGTGTTGAGCTATACGAACGAGGAGGGACAAGGTCATTTGGGTAGTCTTTTGGTAGTGCATGATACTTGTAAAATTGATAACAAAGCTCTTCAGGTATAAGTCCAGTGCTTTCCAGACATAGGGTAAAGTCTATAACCCCGAGACCAGTAAACCGAATTGCTGGCAAGAAGAGACGGACTGTATCCTGTAATAACAGATGCTGTTTGCGAGGGAGTGTTACAATAATGTCAACCGGTTTGGTCACCTCAGCAGGGGTTTCAGTGATTTCCGCTTCTATAGAGGGCGATATATCGTGGACATAGATGACATTGTAATTAGGCTCTCCAGGATTGGAGCTACCATCAGCGTCGTGGATGCTGCTCTTATTTTTGGGACGTTGTTGTTGTTGGTCAATGTCACTATCAACCACTTCGACCAACAGACGACCAGGCCATAGTGGAGTCTGGAGGAGGGGGCAGCTCTTGTGATCCAAACCAGCCTTGTGATAGGCATAACGGACGATTGCCCTCCACACGGAGAGCTCGTCGATATTGACTGTATTTCGAGAAAGAGCTTTTATCAATGCATCAGGCTCCTGTGTGAGCCAGTCATCCCTCTCCAGCAAGTCCCTCGCATACTCGTCAAAGTAACTAGTCGCAGTCGACCAGGAATTGGTAAGGTTGTGGCGAAACGAAATGTCCATCAGCCAAAAAACGGTGTTTTCATCCATATTTTCCGCGGCAAAGTCTGCACAGACCGATACCAGGTGATCTAGCAGGAGCTCCACTCCAGCTTCGATCAAGCCTGGTACGATATCCATGGTCAAGGTCACCTCTCCGGTATAGATATATCGTAGAATGTGGTCAAAGATCTCGGGCTCAATGTTCGGTTTACGGAAAATACCATCCGATGTCTCCTTCCATGGGCCTTGAAACGCTACATCAAAGAATCGACACCGAGCAGCAAGAATTGAAGAATGGCCATAGCGAACTACCTCGTGTTTTCCTAGATGACCGTTCAAATTAGAGGTTGAAATGGAGGGTTAATTTAGGTTTGATATTTTAGTACTCGATTACAAAATGAACAATAGCGCAAGCATAGGAAATGGGCTATACCCACGAGAAACTTGACATCGTGCCTGGTCTCGCTGTTGACAAGTTTGCCTAAATCCAGCTGGAGTAGATCAGGAAAAGATAATGTTTTTGACATTTTCAATGATTTGCGGAGTGTGGGAATAGATTGGTGGTTATGTGGGAGTGAATGCTAAAGCAGTAACCAGGGAAAGTAGAAGAAAAAAAAAGCTGGACACAAATAAACCCATCTGAACCCGGTGGACAAGGGGTTCATGTGGCTTATCTCCATCCTGAACCGTCAGAGGGTGTGACAGTGAGGGGAGAAAGGGGTCGGTGCAGACTCTGGGTGATGCCGATGTGAACTAACTAAACCTTTTGAGGGAAATATCCCCACAGCAGACACCCACATACACAAACAGCAGCACAGATGCACAAGGTCTCTCAGTAACATGCTAATAAGGATGTATTGGGAGAGAACTCTGAGATCTATCTATGGAGCGACATATATACCTGAAAAAGATTGTAAGCAACACGCGTATCACTCGCGTACTGTACTATATATAGGCCACCACCCA
Source organism: Actinomortierella wolfii (assembly GCA_016098105.1). Lineage (NCBI taxonomy): Eukaryota > Fungi > Mortierellomycota > Mortierellomycetes > Mortierellales > Mortierellaceae > Actinomortierella > Actinomortierella wolfii. Next base: position 534,355 of record JAAAIY010000001.1, read on the forward strand.
AGCCACAAAATCCCACAGTACGACCACTGACAAAACCATTATGAGCCGACAAGGCGACATGGCCCCTCTATGGCCATTTCTTTATTTCCCGCGAGAATACAGCAACGAAAGGAATCAATGATAGCTGGTGCCACTTCACCTTTTTTCCTTCTCGCCTAAGGAAAACACCCCCGAGATAGACCACTCACTTACCTCATGTTACATGGACAAAATTCCTCTACATCCTATGATCCTCACTTGGAGACTCCCACTGGACTATTATCTTTCATTCCTCCAAGCTACATATTGGGGGTAGTGATTCCCATGAGCTGAGATGAGCTGAGACGAAGCCTTCAGCTCGGCTCAGCTCACGCTACAATG
>JAAAIY010000010.1:1668-112277 GCA_016098105.1 Actinomortierella wolfii
GAAAGGGATTTCATTTGTCGGGTACTCGCCAGTCGCACTATCTGCAATGCGTGGCCGCCCGTTGCTAATAGGAAGTGGAGGAGGGATATCTAGCTACTCTAAGTCGCGGAACGGGAGGCGACCCAGGAACAATATGAGATAATATACAAATCAGAGGGAGAAATAAAGAAGCTGGTATACTACGTAATTAGGCACCAAAAAGGGTCAAATCCAGAGCAAGTCTCAACCAAGTCAGGAGTCCCGATAGACCAAGGGTGATGGTAACCCCTTCGTGGTAGTCGCATTGTCGAAGTCAGCGTCAAAATCGTCAGCCTCGGCTATGTCGGGCGGCACAGGCTCAGGTTCTACTCCATCAGCTAGTTTGGATGGGTGTGTATAGTCACTGGGAAGCTCCAACCGGAACTCACCTGGTACAGGCCACAGCCCGCCAAACATAACCTTGTTCATGGACACTACAATTTGTGGAGGACGGTGTCAGATCCTGCGCATCTGCTGGTAGCCGTTGTTTTCTAGCGCTGCGTGTTGGGTAATAGCGTGACCTTCTTATGAAGTCCTGCAAGGGAGGTCCTATCGACCTTATGTGAATTCAGTAGTTTCGTAAATAGTTTTCACGGCCTCAAACTCCCGTTTTTCGACTGTCTCTGCTTTGGAGAGACGATGGACACGCCACCACTTTCTTCATCGATGTTAGTGGCTGTGGTGTTGTGTGTTGGCTGAAAACCATCTAAATTTCAAAATTGGTTTAGCTACACCTACGTCTTATCGCGCTCGCTCCCAAAGTGCAATCGTGTTTCCTTCATTGCCTCATGAACCCTTTCCATGCGCACATGAAATGTTTCTTCACCTCCATGCCACCAAACTGTCACCATGAATGACAAAGACTACTCATACTGCCTGACGAGCGAGCTTGACCTAGCATTGAGAGTGCGAATGTATGACATTTGAGCCAAAGAAGCCTGAGGAGCCTTGTCTGCATTGTATGACTGGAGCTTGAACTCAGCACCTTGCTAGCACGACGGGGTTTCGCTGTGCTGTTACTCTCCCGCTGCTAGATATTCTCGTCTGACTATCTATTATACCCTCGTCCTCCTACACTTAGATCTTCACTCGAATGGCGGCCCAAGAAGCCTCGCGTTGATGAAAATACAGTCCCGTATTCAGCAGAAAAGTCTAGGTAGGCGCCCACACAAGAGACTGCATCGATAAGCGAACTACCTATCGTCTCTTTCTTTCAATTATTCTGACAGGATGCGTTCTTTTTTCGTTCAATGTTGAAGTCCATTCCCAGACTTGTTTGTTACTGTTCAGGTTTATGCAGGAAATCAACCGCTGACGGTCCCTTTGCAGACATCATACAAGCCAATGACTACGCGATTCGTGTAAGTTTTTCTTCCTCTCTATTTAGCTGTTTATGCTAGTCTTTCTGTCCTTTAAGTTTGCTAGAAATTGCTTGTGAAAAAATTGTTGTATGTGCTAACATAATTGACAACAATATAGATGGAATGAATGGGTTGAATTGCCCATCAAGTATAGAGATCTACCACTTAACGCACAGCTTGCATTCACGGTCTGGGATGCTGTTTCACCGCGGAAAGTCCAAGCTATCGGAGGGTCTACCCTACGGCTCTTTGGGCCGTTTAAGTACGAAAAAGGGAAAAAAAAACACTGGCTGGACGCATGGTTTACCACATAGTTTGCATTGTACTAATGTGAGTTCTTAACCTTTTGTTCTATTTCCTTAGTATTATTCACACTGGACCACAAAAGCTGCACATGTGGATGGACAGAGAGGCAGACGGCAGTGAGTTGACAAAGACACCCGCAGACACTGGAGAACGCGATGAAATGGATCAGCTCGAGAAGGTGAGAAGGAGTAGCAGTATCGCGAGAAATACGGTATCACTCAATCTTGCTGCATTCTCACATCTCAGCGTATATGTCTGAGTACCATTAGCTGATGAAAAAACTGGACCGCGGAGATATTGTTCGCTCCGAATGGCTTGACAACCTGGCGTTCCGGCAGATCGAGCGGCTTCATAAGGTATGAATGTATCCTCTGATCTAAGCGGACCGATCGTGCCATCGTATATTTTTGTCCGAAATTATCCTTACATTTTTGTTGTATTATGTCGAATGAAATAGAAACACGCTTCCCAGTCCAACAATATGATGCTCCACATTGACCTCCCCAAGTTTGATTTCCCGGTTATTTTTGATGAACACGTACGTCTAGCGCTTTTCGTACGGTAGTATCAGTTTGGTGGTTTGTATCTATGGAGTGTAACTCTATTGACCAAAATTAATTATTTTCTTATATTACTGCCTTCCCGACACTCTTAGGTGTACAAACGACCGCCTGGAGGGAGCTCGCTATCAGGTTCAGTTGCTAATATTGCACAGAGCAGTGGCCCGCCGTCAGGAATCCCAAGCCCATTATTCATTGTCGAAGACCCCGAGATTGCGCGCGACAACCCCGTCGAGAACAAACACCGTCGGCTGGTCCGTAGTCACCGCAATGGACCTTTGGATCGTGAACTGAAGCCAAACCCAAAGATTCGAGATGAAATCGCCGTAAGAAAATATTTCAATTGTATTTTTTGGCAACATATCTAGTTATGTGCTTGTAGCAGTGCAATTAACCATTTTGTGGTCTCTCTTGTGTATTATGATTAATCCTCATTTATCTGTCTACTCCTTTCCATATTTCCTTTCTAATTTGCTCTACAATGGTTCGAAAATAACAGCAAATATTGAGATACCCGCCCTCGCACTCCTTGACGGCTGAAGAGAAGGACTTGCTCTGGAAGTTTAGATTCTACTTGACAAGAGACAAGCGGGTATGATTTCTTTTGGCTCATGTAGCAATGGTGTCGATATACCAAGAGTCGAGCATATGAATGCTAATATTTCATTCTACAAAACATGGGCCACTCGTTCTCATTCTAGGCATTGACGAAGTTCTTGAAATCTGTGGTCTGGAGCGACCCCGCAGAAGCCAAGCAAGCCGTAGACTTGTTGCCAGGATGGGTCGATATTGACGTGGATGACGCTCTAGAGCTGTTAGGATCATCATTTGAGAATCGAGAGGTGCGTTCATACGCTGTACGTCAGTTATGGCGGGCAAACGACGATGACTTGTTACTATTCTTGTTACAGCTGGTACAAGGTCTCAAGTTTGAGCACATCGATAGCAACCATGGCGAATCCAACCTTGCAGAGTTTTTGATCGAGCGATCGGTCAAGAACCCAGTGCTTGGTAACTACTTCCACTGGTACCTAATGATCGAGTGCGAGGACTTGACGGTGAACAAGATGTACGGTAAAATTGTCTACCGTTTTATGTCCGCCATCATGTCTTCTGGCATTCAGCGGAGAGACAGTCTTCGCCGGCAAGGGGAGCTTATCGAGGCGCTTGCCAACCTAGCCAAGAGCGTCAAGCAAATGCGCGAGCCGCGACCAAAGAGGGTATATTTATTTATTACATGCATGTAACAAAATGGAATATATAAACATGTGGGTAGCATGTTTAATATTTCGTTGGATTTATCTTTTAATCTTCTTTTTATAGATCGAAAAGCTGCGAGCATACATTAGCGATCCAAAGAATAACCTCTTATCCTTTCCGCCCCTTCCACTACCGCTGGATCCGAGGGTAGAGGTTACAGGAATCATTCCAGGTATGGACTTTGATGAATCCATATTGGCTGCTTGTCGTCATGTCTGATCAATGTTGACATGAAGTCACTAATTTTTGGTCGATATTCACCCACTCCCAATAACGCAACATCCATAGATCGAACAAGCATTTTCAAGAGTAGTCTTCTTCCTTTACACTTGACATTTTCCTGCTCGGATGGCAGTGAGTATAGTGCTATCTTCAAGCACGGCGATGATCTTCGGCAGGATCAGCTTGTTATCCAACTGATTTCACTCATGGACGATTTACTCCGCAAAGAGAATCTGGATCTCAAGTTGTTGCCATACAAGGTGTTGGCGACAGGGTCTGATCATGGTCTAGTTCAGTTTGTTCAGTCACAGTCTCTGGCTGCCGTCTTGAACGAGAACAATGGAAGTTTACTAATGTTTTGGCGCAAGTATCATCTGGACGAGCGGAGCGTCGATACATTTGGCGTTAAGCCAGAGGTCATGGATAATTATGTAAAAAGCTGTGGTAAGTATTTTATGATGGATTTTGAAAGACTTGCAGAGCTGATATTTTTTTCTCTTGAAGTTTAGGATGAAACACGCTCTAATGGTACTTCTTTTCACGTTTTACTCTTTTTGCGAATTAGCTGGCTATTGTGTGGTGACCTACTTGCTAGGTGTAGGTGATCGTCATCTGGATAATTTACTGCTATCGCCAAATGGCAACATTTTCCACGTCGACTTTGGATTCATCCTGGGAAGGGATCCCAAGCCGTTCCCAGCACCCATGAAGATCACAAAGGAGATGGTGGAGGCGATGGGTGGATTTAATTCGATACACTACCAAAACTTCAAGTCGTACTGTTTCACGGCGTATAACATCCTACGTAAATCCGCCAATCTGATTCTCAATTTGTTCGGGTTGATGGTCGATGCCAATATCCCCGATATCAAGGCTGAGCCAGACAAAGCTGTGTGGAAGGTCGAAGAGCGTTTCCAGCTTAATCTGACAGAAGACGAAGCCATCAAATTTTTCCAAAACTTGATCAATGAGAGTGTGAGCGCCGTGATCCCACAGATTGCGGAAACAATCCATGGTTGGGCACAACATTGGCGCAAGTAGAAGAAAGAATAAAACATACATGGCAACACAAGCAAACATAAACAATACATTTATATGCTATCTCCAAGTCTGGCAAAAACAGAAAGGCGACAATCCTAGTTATTGTAAAAGAAATCTAGCATATTGTCTTTTGTTTTTATAAGAGGAAGATGATACATGCATTATTTCCCTCCACTTGTCTAGTATTCTGATCCCTTGCGGATTTCTGCTGGGGCTTGATCGATGCCAACTTTATCCTGCAGAGCCAAAGCAGCGACTGTCTTATCAATCTTCTCAAATTGCCAAGCCCACGAAGCATTGTAGAGGAATGGCCGGAGATCAAAGCGGTTGTCATCAGGCGAGTACGACTCTGCATGGTAAGCTGGGGTGAGCGTTGTCATCTTGTGGCGGTTGATGGAGTAGTAGAAAAAGAAGCGCTTCACTTTGACGGCAATCTCCTCGGCAGGCAGCTTGTCGCTCCAGAGGTGCAGTAACTTGATGAACATTGAGTAAGGTCCACATTTGTACACCTTACGCAGACGTCCAAACTCGGTCAACTCGTCATATGTCATACCCATGTCAACCTCGTCCGCTTGCACATATGTCTCAGTGATTGGCTCCAATTCGGCAGTAGGCGTTGCGGTCAAAAAGCTAATGTGGAAAATAGACAACATAGGGAAGAAAAAAAGAAGAAGGGCAAAAGTGATGAATAATCTGATGAAGGAATAGAAATTGGGATCATTATATTACTGGCTGTGGGCATTTACCTTTCCAGAATGGGCATATCCAATGCAAGTTGAGCATAGGCAATGAAGCGGCGAAGATCGGCCTTGCTGATACCGCCAATGGGGTTAATATCCGCACTCGAGCAGTCATATTTGGTGAAGTAGCCTCTCAGACTAGAATATGCGGGATGAATGGAAAGAGTTAATGACATTGAACGATAAGAATACACAAAGAATAGCTAATATCCAGGTCGAACAAAAAAATATTTATACATACCACTCATCAACATTGGCGCTTCCAAGGACAAGTAGCGAACCAGGACGGCCACGGACCCAAGGCAGCAACTGAGCAAGGAGGTAGGCAATCACCATGCGCAAGCGAGCTTGGATGTTCTGCAGAGCCAAGTTCTCAACGTTCGAACCGCCATGAGCACGGAATGCTGGAGTCTTGCCCGTAATGAGGGTAAATAGTGCTTGCAGAGCTGAGACAACGGTGTCCATGTTCATGTCAATGTGGTAACTACAACAGAGAATTGAGAGGGGGGTTAGAATACCTCTTACCTTTTTTTCTTTCTCTATATGCAAGTCCAAGTAGGGTATACATCGAGAATGCTATTTTTCTAACATACCTGCCGATGGTCTCCGCCAACTCCTTGGCTCTTGAGCGCGTCTCCTTGGAAGAATTCGTAGTTCCCATGTAGCATGTATGGAAGATACGACTAGTATAATAGAAGCAACACACATAATGTTGTTTAAAGAAAGAACATAAGGTCAGTATATCATAGCTTCACTTGATGCTCGGTGTTTTCAATGTAAAACCTCTCTTCCAGGATACATACTTTGCAAGCTCGCGTGGATCGGTAGGGATATATCCACTGTCGGCTGACTCGCCCGTCACCTGGCGAACATCCTTAATAGTTTGTTGATCGCCCTTAGCACACGACTTTACAACCAACCGACACATCGAAGCGACAATGGTAGCTGTGGCACAGCTGTCGATACCGCCACTCAGGGGCAAGAAGAAGCCACTGGTCTTGGACCGGCGGAGATAATCCCACAGCCAGCATGCTGGGCCAAGACTGATTTCTTCTTCTGGTGTGTGGTAAAAAGTCGGTTTCTTCGCTGTCGGTCGCACAAGAGGATTGTCCTCCACTCGCGGATCCGACAATGCAATATCTGCCCGCACTCGATGGTAAGCTGGAGCCGACGACGCCTGCAGCCCGCGGCTGATTGCCGATCGGAACGATCGCACATCCTCGAGATCGACTGTCGCTGTCACCACCTCGACATCGCCGATCGAGAACTGAGTGCCCTGTGCCACAATCTCTCCATTCACGGCGATCAGAGCACATCCATCATAGTACAGACGATCACCGTCGCATCCTTGCTGATTTGCATAAAGATAAATTCCTCCGCTCTAAAGCACGCGAGAAAAATCAGTAAAGAGTAATATGCAGATCGAACATGAGCATTGAGATTGTTAGATTTCAGAAAATTGGCCAGTCTCTTGTCCATATTTTTTGTAATTGGTCATGTCATCCTCCTTGCTTGGTACCTTCAGTGTTGCCTCTTTCATCAAGTCAATGCGAGTGTGAAGCTTGCGTAGTTCATGGTGACTACCACTGCTGTTGGTAATGATCTCGACACCATCCAGAGACAATCCGATATGTGGGCTAGAGCGTGAATTGTGACAAAGTCGAGCAGGTGAATCAGTGTCAAATACTCTCTTTCCTTCCTCCTTCTTTTCCTATCCATGAAATATTATATTCCTCCTCCTTTTTTACCTGTTGGGAGTAAACAACTCTTCGCACATCTCGACGCCAACACACGTATCATTTGTGGACACAACAGCATCACCGATGGGAACGGTGATCTGACCAGTCACGCTCTGAATCATGCGTGGCAAGTAAAAATCTTCGACCTGGCGATACTTTGTCCATGGCGTGAACCAGCGCATTTCTCGATAATTACCGTCGTTGGCCAGGAACAGCTTTGGGCGGATCAGTAGGATCTTGCCGTTGAGGATCACAACGCGGCAGTTGTATTTGACATTCTTGTGCATCACAGGCCTTTTTTTTTGTTGTTTTAGTATGGGTCCATAGAAATAAATGTCAAGTCAGAAACAAAGCAAATAAAGGAAGGAATGACATAAAGCATAGAGATAGCCAGACGCCAAAGTGACGTACATGCCTACATCGAGTAGAATGTCTTGAGCTTCTTTCGACGTCAAGATCTGGGCAAGAACTTCCCACGAATGCAGGTATGTGTCGCCTGAGCAAAGAAAGGTAAACTCGAGGGTTGAGTGAGAATAGTGTAACGGGCATAGATCGACCTCGATTTTTCATACCTCCAACTAGTAAATATTCATCTGCGCGATGGGATTGTACCTTCAAGGAAATGGTCAGCACAGCCATATCCACTAAATGCAAGAAAAGAATTGGTGATGTCAGATCCAGCAAACTCGCTACCCCCAGAGAGGTGATATTTTACCACGCATTTTTCCGCAAACTTACGTGATCTCGAGTTCTGGTCCAATGCGCAGACGGGCACCGCGCTCCTTGGCAATGCGAATGCTCTCGAGGGTACGCGCAAGGTTGCCCTTAAAGTCCAATGCCCACTGGTTTAATGAGCATGTTGCAACGGTAATGAGGTGCCCCATGGCGTTAGCAGATGTTAATGCGTTTGGAAGGAAAAATAAAAAGAGAGTGTATTAGATTTTTTTTTATTATAGGCGTAAAATGGTAGTAAGGAGGAGTCACGAAAAAATCTAAGTCTAAATTGTTGCTCCACGCATGAACTCGATCAGTCGCTCGGCGTACCGCCCAGGTTCCTCAACAGAGACCTCCAAGTGCTGTGGAAACTGGACTGCATGCGGATGTGGAGACGCAACAGTCGGTGTTGGTGGCTGGACAATGGGCATTCCGAGATTAGGCTGGTGCTGGTGTTGGTGGAGATGCGCTGCTGTTGTAGTCTTGTCCGATGGTTGCAAGCTGGTCGATGACACACCTCTTGATACATCTTCTTCTTCCTCGATGAAACTCGCTTGAGTTGCACTGCTCTGGTTGCCAGTCGCTCTTCGCGAGTGGTGGTGCTGGTGCGGTACAGCCATCGACGAAGTACCAAGGGTTGTCCTGGATGTCGACCGCGAAAGTCCACCTCCACCGACCTGCATAGGCGACGATGGTGCACCTGCTGCAAGCGGTAACGAGGGCTCGGAGGCCGAAGCTGATGGTAACAGCCGTGAAAGCGATCCAAGGCTGTTATGGTTAGCATCGTGATGCCCTCCTGCTCCTCCTCCCCAGAAGCTGGTTATTCCAGTCGCTGAAGATTCTTTACCATGACTTGGTGATAGAGGTGAAAACAATGGCAGTCCAACCCCTCCTCCATTGCCAACAGCAACACCAGCGCTTGGTGGACTTGATCCCAACAATCGTGCGTTAGCACCCTTGAGATTCCTCTCAAGCCATTTGACGAAATTGTATTTCTGGAGAATATCAATCAGGCCAAAATAGTAGATGACCTCGCTACCGTCTGGGAGTTCGATACCGGGTACACCACTGGACCAGATGGGACGCTGTTGTTGAGATGCCTGATGGTGTGGTAGCATAGATGACTGGGGAATGGTTGGCTGGGGAGCTACAGTGGCGCGTGGTGGTGGTATAGCCGAGGCCGCTGCTGGTGGCGCATCTGTTTCTGTTGAACGTCCCGTAGCATCTCCGTGGGTAGTATCTTGCATGTTGATACCTATTGTCGAGGAAGAAGATCTTGGTCTGCTGGGTGCCGTTTCTTGCCCGGCCATGGTCAAAGTCGCAGTAGTAGTAATGGCTGTGGGTTCAGTCTCTTTGGGATCCGTGCCAACTCCTTGAACGACGTTAGGACCCTGGCTCTCGGAATCGTGTGTCATGGCCATTGCGGCGGCCAGTGCCTCCACCAACTTGTTGTGATGGTCGTCGTCGTCAGGATTCTCAGGGTTTACCTTCACCGCCTCTGTTTCCTCATGCCATGGACTGTCCTGTTCGCGGACGCTCGAAAATTGGCTCGGGAAATGTTCACCTATCTTCTTTCGCAGTGTACCTGCCCGTGAAGCCAACGGTGTCTGGAAATCGGATATTTGCTCCCGTTCAACATCGGGTTGCTGCCTGTGTTGCTCTCGTAGAGTATGGCGTCGTGACCTTTGGTGAGTCTTCTTGCCTTTCCTTGATGCACGATGCCTCTCCTGACGATTGTTATCTCGCCCACTGCCACTGTTGGCTAGTTCTCCGTCAGCAGCATTCCTTCTCCCCAGCAGAGGGTTCTTGTCCTTGGACTCCTGGAGTCGCTCTCTCGCTGCCTCAATGCTCGACATCAGGTCTTGGATCCATGGCTGGTCTTTGTGTGCTTTCCAGAAATCGACCACTCGTTCATGTGCGCTCTGTTGCGTCAGCGAGAGATATTCATAGCCTGAGTGAAGATGTGTTTGGAGCGTTTCTAACAGCGACTCTAATGCATTTCGAGGGTCGTCCTCCGGAAGTAGCTCATCTTCTCCCTCCGAGTCATTGTCATCACCGCTCTCTGCGGTATGCAGACTACCACTGTCACCTTCCTTTGCATGCTCACTATCGGCCTCGACCCCCGCCTCTGGCGTGGTGGTGTCTTGAGTCTCTGTGGGTGCCTCTGAAACAGGGTCAGGCTGCTTTTTTGGCACGATGTGAATACCAACAAGCATGCTGCAGTCCAACGTCCACACCCAAAACCAAAGTATTGGAGGAGTAATAAAAAAGTTAGCATAAATTTCTAAATTTACATGGTCGTATACGAATATGAAAACAATAGTAATATGGCAACAAGGATAATAACAGGCAGAAGAAGGGTGCACAAACTTACCTATAGTCCATGAACCCATGCTTCCGGAGCAGAAGAGTATCTTCCTCTAGCTGCCGAAGCAATTCGTGGCGCATAATAGGACCAAGGTGGATCAACTGTGTTTCTCCTGTGAGTACGCGGTTCTGGAAATCGATCTCTTTGAGCGTAAGGTGGCTAATGTCGGCTCTCGTAGCGTTGCCATCGTGGAGGTTATTATTAGTTTCATTATCTTTCGATGGAGTAGTGAAAGGTGGATCTTGCGAAAACTGTCCCGACAATCGACGATCATCCCCTGCCACTGACGAGTCATTAGTCTTCATAGCAGCATGCCTATCAATGGCTGGAGGGTCGAGCAATGTTTTGCGCCCGACATTTGAACCCTTGAAATCATAGCGCTCATGTACAACGTTTGGTGTGTCAAACACATTGGCAATCACCACCACTACAACCTTGCTCGGCAGACAGTCATCGCGTCCAAGGCCAGTCAACAGATTACCGTTCATGTGCAGATGTTTGGCCGTCGAATGACTCGTACTAGTCGGTTCCTGGCGTCGATGGCTATTACTTCGCTGATGATGCGAGTATAGTCCTCCTCCTGCTCCTCCTCCTCCGGTGTTGATGCCAGACGGCCCGCTACCGTCCCGATGGTCGCCATCTGGTCCACTACCACCCTTGACACCTCCTAGCCGCTCAAACGTAAACATGCCCAAATACCGTGGCAGGAGCGTATTAGGGTACTTCTGAAGATGTTCAACATAATCTGGCAAGAAGTGCTTCAAGTTTTCCGGCTCGGCTCCACGCAGCGTCTTGAGCAAGAATCGGCCATTGTTATGCGATGCAAAGAAGATGGCGTCCGACTTGCCTGGTGTTGTCATGACTGTGAATGGCTGCGCTAAAGCCTCGTCGAGGTCCTCGAGCGTGTAGTGGAACCGCTGCCGAATCACCCGAAACACTTGGGGTGCATGATCAATGAATCGAACGCGACCATAGCTTGGGATTCGCCACTCGTGTACCTGATCTACTCCATAGTAGTATCGGTCCAAGGAGATGGGCATTCGAGGGATCATCATCATCTTGTGATGTGGGTGATGAGCTGCACCACTAAATGGCCCCGCGAACGCTGATGGGGGCGGATGGATTGGCGACGGTGCTGAAATGTTCCCGTGGATTCCAGAAACGATCCGCAGAGGGGGTGGCAGCTTTCGTCCGGTAGCTGATGTACCTCCTCCACCTTGACTGACACCATCATGGCTACTATTAGTATTATTTTGCAAAGATCCGCGTCCTTCCTGATGAATAGTAGCATCGGATATCCTTGTCGCCGACCGTGCAAGGTTAGCTCCCGACTGGAGCGAGTCTGATTTTGGTGGAGAGAATGATGATAGGCTAGGCAAAGCTAAACTCGAAAGACTTGGGATCATCCGACTACCTGATGACTGTTGTTGATGTTGCTGATAGTTGCCAGACGTTCCAGACCCATAGCTCGAAAAATAGCCGCCAAACGAAAGGGCTGAAAGCCGTCGCTCTTCTTTGCTCGGAAGCACTGGTATAGGCAGATCTTGCCGGTGTGGGTGAAGCTGGCTGGATCCTTCCTTGGGCTGTAAGTTTGGAGCAGCAGCGGATTCGAGTACACTGTTTCGTGGAGAGACTGGACAGGATGGACTACGATCGTGCACTGCTGCAAGCTCCCGAGAGAGTCGCTTCAAGGCGTCCAAACCGGCCGACGGCGGTGGCGACGAGATGTGAGCCGATGACAACACCGACGACGACGACAGCTGCCGAGGATGGTGTTCCGCTGTCCTACTGGCGCCATTTCGATAAGGTTCCATATCCTGGCCGACCGACATGGCACGCCCCTTGCGGGTGGTTCGAGGCGTCGGCATCATCGCCGCACTTGGTCTTGGCACGTCTAGACTATTACCACGCTGAGGGCGGGGATGAAGGAGTTCTTCACTATTGCCAACCGAGTCTGATCTGAGTTGGTGCTGAGCCAATGGTTCTGGCAAGGGCTCAACAGTGGCAGGGCTTGTAGGGGACTGAATCTGAAGCTGAATAATACTGTGTTCCACGACATCCTCATCGTCGTCGCCACGTGTGTGGTCTTGATCACCGACGTCTTGGTCGAATACACTGGCAGCGCAGGAGGACTTGCCAGAGCTCTGGATACATTCACTCACAGACACCAAGTTGGCCTTGGTTTCAACCGTCGTTGTTGTTTCTGCCGCAATAGCTCTGGCTTTGGTGGAAGTCCTACGCGACAATCCAGATAAAAGAAGGTGGTGATGGTGATTCTGCTGTTGTTGTTGCTTTTGCTGTTGTTGTTGTTGCTGCTGCTGCTGCTGCTGTTGTTGTTGTTGTTGTTGTTGTTGCTGATCGTTTGCAACTGCCTCCTCACCAAGGTCTTGTACCGACGACGACTGCGGTAATGGCGACCGGTTTCCCATAGCCGAGCCTGAGCGCGAGTTGTCAGCCGTCTCTGGTGGCGTCTCAAAGACCGTCGAGATCCGTCGTTGCGAGCCTCCAGGCCATCCAAGGTACAAGCCTTCTGTGTTCAGTGGTGGTAATGGCGGTGCTGGTTTTTTGGACAGTCTATGAGGATGGGAGGGTGATGATGCCAGCGAAGGGCTCAGACTGCTGCTACCACTATTGCTGCCACCACCACCATTATTGCTGTTGTTGAGATAGTTGGCATCATAGCCACTATCGCCATCGGCCGCCGCCAAATCTACCGTGCTGCTGGCTGCACTCTCGAGCTGGAAGCTGAAGGTAGCATTTCGGTTGTAAGGAAGGTGGGTGTCAGAAATTGATCCAAACTTGCCGAGCACTCCTGGATGACCGGATGGACCGCCCAGTTGATAGATGGACGTCGTTGGAGTTGCGCCGCCAGCCTTTTTCCGTCCAAACCCAAACTCGCTCACTCGCACTACCTGCCGTACTTTGGTCCATAGACGCCGTGGTCGGAGCCCACCACCATTGCTGCTACTGCTGTTACTGGGTGTACGTTTAAGACTGGCTTCCAAATCAGCTGGCTCATCCATCTCCTGCGCCAAGCTCTTCGTCTCATCCAGATCTTCATCCGATTGTTGTCGCAGAGGCTCGCGTTCTGGTTGTAGAGGAGGAGGTTGCTTCTTAGCTTGTCGCTGTCGCTGTTCCTGATCCACCTCCTTCTCTTTTCCAGACTCGCCATGGTTGACTCGTGCGACGGAGCCTGGTGTCACTGGGTGTTCCACCTTTGTGTCCTTGGGCGGTACTGATGGCGGCTCCTGAAAATCCGACTCTTGCTCGACTTCGGCGGTGGTACTACTACTCGAAGGCCTCGTCGATGGCTTGGACGAGCTCTCGATTGTTGAAGGATGGCTGGAACTGGATATTGTTGACGAGCGTTTCATTGCCTCTTGTTCCCGATCCGATGCAGAGATGGTTGTTGTCGTTGGCGGTGGTACGGGTCCAGGAGCTGACGCCAATGATGATATCTTGTCGGAAAGTGGCTCAGGCACGTTCTGAGGGCTATAAAAGGTTGTCGCCGTATTCCCTGAGATGGAAGCTTCCAAGGATGTTGCTAGGCTAGAACCTTGCGGCAGAGCAGACGAGTAGCGGGCTGAAGAGGATGGAAAAGTAGGTGGTGTAGGGCGAGTAAAAGAGCCTCCAATGATGGTAGAAGGGCGTTTCTGGTGTTGTTGATGTTGCTGATGGTGAGGATGGCGAAGGGGTGACGCTGTAGTCGACTGCTGGGGACCATGGCCATGGTCGCCCATACCAAAGCTCATACTCAAGTGTGTGGGGAACGCGACGGAGGGTGACATCATTGCCTCCCAAGGGAGGGTGACGGGATTCAAGGGGATCATGTCCATGGTCTCGGGGTTTGCCGCTGTCAGGTGCAGCACGGCTTTAATAGCATGACGGAGGTGTCGTGACAGCGATGGCTCGATCGACTGTTGCATGATCGACTCAGCCCATTGCCGTTTCAAGTGATGGTCGCGCCAGCGAGATTCAGCGTCGATAGGGATGATGGGTTCAGGGTCGTGTGTGGAGGTGTGTGTGGCTGGTACTTCTTTCAGTTCATGTCCTCCAGTGGTAGTAGTGGTGGTTGTCCTATGCTGCTGTGGAGAGGCACTGGGCTGCGGTGGGTCAGAAGGTGACCGATGCTGTAATTCCGCTGCCTCGGCTGACTCGCACGATTTAGGTCCAGGGGCTGACGATGTTGCATCCTTTTTTGACCCTCGCCTGACAGAGCCCGCGGAATCTTTTGAAGACACAACAGCTCGTTGCCGGCTTGCCTTACGCTTACGATGAGAATCTTGTGCATTCTCTGCCTTCAGACTATTGCCCATTGTTTTTTTGAATCCACGTGTGACGAACAACAAAATATACGACATGGTGTGGTTTTTGTGTAGTCGTTCGGTCAAAGAAAGGGTGAAGAAACACAGAGAGCGAGAAAGTTGTGTTGGTTAGTGGCGACCAAAGAGCGAAAGAGATGGGAGTCTCAAAAACTGAAGCAATACTATATTTTTCTCAATCCACAATCTTTTCTTTGTCTTTTTAATTTTCCTGTCAAGTCGGTACCTGGAAGACCAGTGTACGGGGCCAAGGCGGATGGGTGCAGCGTGGACATAGAGTGCGCCTGCTAATACACCTGTGACGAATGACACGATGGACCAAAGCCACGAGAGGGCAGCCATATCCTAATGTTCTCTCTTATTTCTCCGTCAAAAAGGGAGCACGGTGATTTGTGGAGACTGAATATGGGTAGCAAAGGCTGCAGGGAAAGAAAAAAAAAAAAGAATAGCGCTGGTAATGTCACGACGCAATTGCAGAGAATGAATGGAATCCAATGAAGAGAGAAATGTGAATCACGCAACGAATGACCTTCTCTCTCTTTCTACCTCCTTTCCCTTTCTCTTCTCCCCTCATGGTATGTCAACCCTGTTGACCACGAGGAAGGTATGGAGGGTGCAGGAAATAGGGGTGAGGGGAAAGAAAATCGAATTTTATTTGGTCATCGATCAAGAGGTAAGGGGGAGGGGAGGGGAGACAAACGGCTACAATAAGAAAAAGGGGTGGCAAGGACTCAATAGAAACGAGTGATCCCACATGAGAAAGTGTAGAGAGAGAGACAGAGAGAGAAAAGGAGTGAACGGTCTCATAGCATAGCCCCTTCTTCTGATCTACAAGGAAGCAGTATGAAGCAGTGGCTTCAAGCTGATCAATTGTCACACACGCGACTTGTCAGTAGTGGCTACGGTGGTTATTGATAGTTGCTAGCCATGTTACTGCATCCTCCTACGCGAAAAATTAGCCGAGTGAGTGGCTGTGCAGTGTGTGCTCAAAAAGCTGAGCTACGGAAGGACCAGAGTATATCGTGAATAGCTCACTTATACAGTGCAGTTTCTCTACTGTCGGCAGCAATGATGGCGATGGTGGTGATGATGACGATGACGATGATACCGAAGGTCATGACAGCATTGTGCAAAGGTATTGGCTAGCGCAGCCCTTGATGTGGCTGCAGCACTCGTGAGCAGCTGGAGGGGATGCGCGATAGACGTGTGACCTACTCTGCTCGACGTGCAAATAGCAGGACATGGCGCAGTTGACGCGACACGCACAGCTTTTGTGCCAAAAGCACTTGGGTTAGGCACACAACGAGAGCATGAAGGCATCACGATCGCGTTCATTGATGAGATGGCTGGAGGGCCATACGCCATTGTGGTGGTAGTCATGGAGGTGACATTTGGCATTCGTACGGCTACTCGGTGGACTGGGCAGTACGCGTACAGTCGCGTATACGAGCTGCAGCTACCAGCAGGTGTTCTAGGAATAGGGGAGTAATAGCCTAGCATATGGGCTATTTGGGCTCGGCGGCAGTGCTCTTGGGTATGGTCGTGTACGGGATGGCTTGGCGTGAAGGATCTCAGGCTTTCGTGATTTCGTCTGGTTAGATCAAGACCATACAAGTCGTCGCTCGTTTGCAAATGGTAATTTCTAGACGGGTTACAAATGTGCATGCCGCTGTAGGTCATGGTGCGCAAGCGGATTGAAAAAGCGTGTTGGGTTGTGTCTGGTTACTGGAAAAAAGTTGCGAACATAAGATAGTTTGGGTCTGAGTAGGATTATTTGGTATATTAGAGTGCGAATGTGATTGGGAGATAGACAAGGATACAAATGGGCTACTTATATAGCCACTGCCACCTTACCATGTCCTTTTACTGATGTAAAAATTTGCTTTCAAGTCTCTTTTTTTACTCTGAAGTGCTCTGCACAGATGTTAGGACCCTGGTTTTTTTTTTCTCAAGGGTCCATCTGCAGGTGAACGGGTGCAGTTGTACTTTGGTTTGAATTCTCAAAGATATTCACATCCAAGAAAGTACGACATTGTGCATTAAAACAGGGGGCGCGTGAGAACCACCTTATCTCTCCATTTAGTGGTCACTGATGCATGGATGTTACTCTGGCATAAATCTAGCATAGGACAAGGAGCACATGCTGTGCCCCAGCTGGTAAGAAGAAATAAATGGACCATATCCATTTCCACAATGCTGATTTAACATGCTCCCTTTTGTACATAAGCCACTGTCAATCAACAGGCTGGTGACACTCGTGCCTTCTCATCCGGGTCCTTTCGTCACCTTCTATTTCTTTGGTGCCAGTTCTGTCAATCACTTGACTTCTCGTGGATAGAGGGGGTAGCATAGCAGCTGTCAATGGTTCCATAAAAGGTAGATGCTCCCAGAGGGTGGGTTTACTACCAGAAATGAGCGCCTTCTACACACACGGCTTGTAGTAGAAAAATAATTTTGTACGGAAGAGTCCAACCACGCTACGTGAGCATGAGTGCGGAGCATCATCAAAGTGGAAGGGTCACAATACCAATACCACATATTGACACAATAGTCCCCAACAAAGGTTGCGTATAAAATCATGGTATATATTTTTTTCTTCAAGAAATGAAAGAATCTATGTGTGCGATATCCTACACGCGTCTAATTGTTCAACTAGTAAAGAAAAAATGCAGTCGAGGGATAAGGTGAGGAGAAAGAGTAAAGTGGAGATAAAAATGAAAGTAGAAACTAAATGCCTAAAGGAAAAAGAAAAAGTGAAGGAATAACAAAGGGCGTAAAAAAGAAACAGGCAAACTAAAGACAATGCTACATTAAATTGGCGTTCAACTATGCAGAGACGCCGGGAATCTTGGCATTAGGTGGGATAGCACCAAACTTGTAGTGGACATCCAACAAGATCTTGAGTGCGTTCCTGGAGTGCAGGTAAGAGAGGTCATCTGTGTGGGTGACGGGAGCAATGGCCTGGGCAGCCTGTTGTGGGGTGGCATCGAAGGGGAATGCCTGCTGCAGGACTTCGTAGACCATCAGTGTGGTACCGAACTGAGGAGACGAACGGAAGATACGGGCAGGTCCACCCTTGAAGAAGGCACGGAAGCCTTCCTCACGGAAGATCTTGCGGGCGGCATCCATGATGCCTGTGTATGTGCTCTGTCCCTTTCTTGCCTCAACCTGCAGACGGGTCTTGATGACATCAGCAGGAGTAGTGAAGTAAGCGGCAGGCATACCGGCAATGGCACCCGAAATGAGCAGCTCACCGATGGTCAGGCGGTGATCAGGGCCCTCCTTGAAGACATCCTTCTTCAAGTGAGCATAGACAGGGAAGTAGATGGCCGAAAAGGGAATGTCACGGAGCAAGCAGGCGCTAGCACCCTTGTACAGACCCATGATGCCGAGCTGACGGACAATGGTAATAGCACCAGGCTTGGGTGCACCAGCATCAAGAGTCTTGGCAGCCTCACCAGCAACCTGGAGACGAATCTTGACAATCTCGAGAGGGTTGGTGAAAATGACCTGAGAACCACCAGCAACACCACCAGCCAACAGTTCACTTGCAAACGAAATGTTGCCATCCTTGTCGGTCGTCAGCTTGCGAACAAGGTCGTTCATGGTAAGCTTGATAGCCTTCTCTGGTGCGACACCCTAAGTTATTTTTCAAAATAATATATAGTATTATATACAATTAGTCCATGGATGCAAGTTTTTTTTTGGTTCTTTGGATATATCGCCCTTTTTTTACTCTACTTACCACCAACTGGGGACCAAGACCACGGTAAAGGCCGAGAACACCTTCGTTCTTGACAACCTTCTTAAAGCAGTCGATCGAGTTCTTGTATAGCAACTCACCAACAACCTTCGAGCGCTGGTTCTGCATGCGGGTCTTGACCAAATCGATGGGGTAGACCACCGTGGCACCAACAGCACCAGAGATCGAACCCAGAATGAAGCCATCTGAAAAATGTAAAAGAAAAAAAAATGATGATTAGTATCTCCTGCGCGAAAAAAAAGTCACGGCTTTACTGCTCGCAAGCACATGACGGGATCGAGAAAGCGACCAAAGCTCTGCTTGCCAAGACTTGAAAAAAATGGTCGTGATTCACTTACAAGAACCCTTCAAGAACTCATGCAGCTTGCCATGTTGAGGAGCGGGAACACTGGGTGCGGGGGTGGGTGTCACGGGGCGGTCCCACTTCGACTCGAGCAGGCGCTGGAAATCACGAAGTCGGAGCTTGCCAGTGGGGTTATCAAGGCCAGCAAAGTGGAAGATAATGTCGGCCTCCATTGGGGTGAAGAGTGAGAAGCGGGTCTCGCGGCTGGCGGCAGCAAGGAAGTCCTCCTTGGTAATTGTACCATCTCTGCTATGTGCGACGGCCTTGCGGACCACGCGCTCAACCATGTCCATCTCACGGACAACATTGTAAAATGCATTGACCTGTGCGAACGAAATCTTGTTGCCGGCATAGAGATTGCAGATGGTGGGCAGGTTCTCAAGGACGTGATCGGACAGCTTGTGGCCAGCAATGTCAATGACAATCTTCTTGAAATGCTCAGGAAGAATGTAGCCAGTTGACTCTTGATCATAGTACTTGAACTCTTGGCGCAGGCGCTCTGCCTGAAGACCCTTCAGCAGCTGTGTAAACTCCTTGTAGGACATCTCGTGTGTAGAATCCTTGCCACCAGCGTACAGCTTGAGCCACTCGCAGTCAAAGTCAAAGGGAATGGCATCCTGGCCAATGTTTGCCTTGAGGATCTGCTGGAACTGTTGCCGTGTGATCTTGCCAGAGCCAGTCGAATCAAAAAGACGGAAGGCAATCTCATATTCGGCGTCAGGCTTGGAAAGGAGGTTCTCAAAGACAGTGCTATACGAATACAGTAACAATGTTCATTGTTTAGTTCTTTTTTTCTCTATTCCTCGATTACAACATCTTCTCACTTCTACTGCCCCATCCTCAATATTCAGTATCCCCGAGGGAGAGGAACCTGATACAAGCATGCAGCATGCACCAGATCAAGCCCCCACCCTCTCCCCACAAATCAGCTATGCTGATGTGTTCAATTTTGTGTTTGCATTGCACAAGGACGCTTTTGTGTGGTGCTTCAAACAGTGTTTGCCCCTCACGTCTTTTCGATTTGGTGCTTGATCGGACTATCGTTCGTGTATGTGTGTGCTGTGGTGTTGTTCAACAAACCAACCAACTCACCCACTTTTCCAGCTGATCCAGTTGGGAGGGGGCAAAAAGTGCTCTCGTCCATTGCTCCTCCCCCCCACATCCCATCTCCCACCCACTGATATCTTTTTTTTTCTTGCTGATCAAGCAACTGATATGCTTTAGGCATATCCGACTCTTTGTTGCTGGTGATCCCTCACCCGATTATCCTCCCTCCTTTTGTACCGTTATCCACTCGATAAGCAAGGATGCGCAACGTTGTGCTTTTCCTCTTTTTTTCGTATATCCCTTAGAACCCATTCATTCTCGCCCAGCAAATCACCCATATTCTTTTCAAGTTGGAGGAGAGCAAATAACTGAAAAAGAACACTTACAAATCAGAGAAGGAAAGCAGGCCTTGCTTGGACTGATCGGCAACATCGAACAGAATGGCATATTGCGAGCGCTGGATACGCTTAAAGTCTTCATCAGGGGCAATGGCCTTCAGGAAGTCTTCCTTGGTCATATACTTCTCGCCGTTCTTCTCGACCGTCGCAAATCGGGCAAAGATGCGCTTGTAGCGCTCCAAGGCAATCTCGTTCATCGACGAGGCGACAACAGAATCCTGTTTTTCAGAAGACATGATCTTGTTTTATATATATACGAAAAATGACAGACCTGGACAAAAAGACAAAACAGAAACGGACAACAAATTGCATTGTCTCGGTTAGCATCTCCTTCCTTCTGGTTATTACAATCATATGCCACCCTCTCCTCCCCCATGTCTCTTCCTCTTCCACAAAAAGCCGCAATGAACGCTTGAAATTGGTAGAGATGTTAAATATAAATGATACACAGATGGTGCTGGATTGAATCGATATAATACATCAAAGGCTGAGATGTTGAAAGGTGGTGGTCCAAGGAGAAATCGACGAATAGAACGAAAAATAAACCTCCAGTCCCGCTGTCTCACATGAATGCATTTCGCCATTTCAACATTTCAAACGCTAAGGGTCTGACGCAAGACTGATCCAGCATGTCCAGGGGCTGGAAGCCAAGGAAAATAAACCCAGTCCTCATGGTCCTGACGGTTCACAAGACGCATTACGACCTGCAGGCTTGTCCATTTTGATGCATGTGCTCCCGATGAATGCCGTAGACGAGCAGATCAGATCAGCCCCGATCGTCCTTCTGCCTTGATGTGCCGGCGGACAAAGTGACTAGTAAGTTGTCTTACCAAAGGGAAACTCAGACACGCAACTAACAACAACAACACACACGTTGGCCAAAAAGCAACAGCGAGCCGAGGGTATGGAGGGGAATGTGAGGAAGGAGGGGTTGAAAAGGAAACAAAGGAAAAAAAGAAGAAAAAAAAGAAGGCAGAAAGAGGAAAGCCGTTCGAAAATAAAAGGATGGAGAAAAGAAATAAAAAAGTAGTGAGTAATATTGTCGCTTTCTGAAAGAGCACCTCCAAAAAAAAAGAGAGTTTGCCTTTGCCCTGGACCAGCCAATACCCCGCATACTTGCTCCTTTTGGTCGAGTTTGGTCGTCCTTGCCCCGCATTCTCGAGAGAACAACACTAAGAATGTGTATGGCACAATCCAAACAACCTGCCTATCCTTCCATGTCCCCAGGAACATTTTAGCAATCAAACATGGCTCCACCCTAAAAATCCTTTGTTTTCCGTGCCATCCGACAATACTGTTTCGTTAGCTATCGATCGATATGCCATGTGGTGACAGTAAAAAAAAAAGGCGTACAGCTCTCTTGAAGTCTCTCCTTTTTTTCTCTTTTCCCTTAAATCAAATGATCAGGTTCAAAAGACTCGTGAACAAAAAGAAGAATGAATGTTCTATATCCTGGACAAGCTGTAAGAAGCAGAGAGAAGAACAAACTCTTCTGCCACCGCACGCCGAGAGAAAGAAAAAAATAACAGGATGGACAGTTATGTGCTCAATGCCAATCAGACCTTGCCATTTCTCGATCTCTTCTTTTTTTCTGTGTTGCATTCAGCCGCCAGTGATTCTCTGTTATTATTCTACATATTTGTTATTCTGGGGAGATTCATCCAAACAGGGACTGATCTCTAGAAGAAGGGAAAGAGGGTGCGCCGCAGGGTTGGAGGGTGCCTGAATCTCATCGTTATGACCATATTTTTTGATACTTTGAGGAGAGGGGGGGGGAGGAGAGCTTCGGCACATGCAAAAACAACACAAGGCATACAAAAAAGGGTCGTTCTCAGCACGTCCATTTTTTTTGTAAACCATACCCTCGCGTGGCAAACGGTAAGAGAACCAACCAGGTTCGATCGGAAAAATGCGGGGAGAATTTTTGGCGAGAAGCTCAGAGTTTTTAAGGCCCCGCTTATTGCCTTTTATACAATATTGCCTCGGAAACCACGAATATCACAACCACTTTCATTGCTATGACACTTTTTTTTTGTCTATTGTCTGATGGTGCAAAGGCCTTAATGATTCTTGAGAGAATTAGTCTTGTTTGGTAGTAGAATTTTATTTTTCACACCTTTGTTGTCCGTTGACGGAAGAGTAAGAGCGTCCATGTATTTGTGGGTAGTGGTGAGCAGGGGGGAGGAGGAGGAAGGGAGGGGAGGAAAATTTGAATACTCCATCCGACCTGTTGCTTCACTTTAACGTATTTTTCGGTTGAAATCGCGAAAACTTGGTTCAAAAATGTCCTCGTTCTCGACCCATCTTATTATTATACCACAAAATCCAACGGGGTCTTCATCTACTCTGCGTGATCGGATGGCATATTCAAAGCTCATTCCTACCCTTCCTTCGTACGTGCATTCACTGAAGTCCTATCCTTTCATCAACAGATATCTAAGACGATGAACTGGTTAACGCACGTTACCAAGCAAAAATGAATGCACAAGGAATGCTGGTCTTTATTGGCAAGGATGGGTAGGTGGCCAACATTCTTCTGTGGCCCTGAGCTCTCCATAGGCATGTTCATGCGTTGTTGCTCTGTTCCTTAGATCACGCAAATATAATTTGAGGGTGTGGTTACTCTGGACAGGGCAAAGCGCTACTCTTCACGTGTGAGAGCTTGGACGACAAAGTACTTATTTCTCGTACCACAACAGCTCGCATCTTTTCCTTCTTTGGACAAACCAAGCAAGCTTACAGCTATATACCATACACACATCCTTTGTTTCAAGAATATTAAACACACCAGCTGTTGGCTAGATCAACCTACTTCTTTCAATTTTTACCATTGCATTCATTCAATAACCGTTTCCATTAACACTCATCCTGCTAGTATCGAGATTCATTATCTCTTGGAACACGATAAGTACTTGCCAGGAAACCTTGCGATCACTATATTGGCGGTAACCTGGTCTTGTTGGTGATCAAACATACTTGCTAGTGCGCATGAAGTAAACCCGAATGACTTGCTGATCAATGCAAGACACTTTGTCTGCCCAGGTACAACAAGTAGAAATCAGTGTGGGATAGTATTAAGAGTTAACCCACATTATCAGCGTTTCTTTATCAGGCGAGAGAAGACAAATGCAAATTGTGTTTCCTAAATGACGTGAACGCACAGTCCTGGTGGTTGCACCAAATCGTTGGCAGCATTGAGCCTTTTTGCGGGGTAAGAATGTAAATGGTTGTGCTTTATAAAGGCGGAACAGCTGTATGATGCGAATGGTTAGAGTGGCTCAGCCCGCCTAATTGAACGTCTCCGTTTAGAATTGAGTGTGGGACTGCCTCATATATATATCAGAAGAGAGAGGCAAAGCACGGTCTCTATTAGACCGACTGAGCCTTTACACGGGTTTCCAACGTAGTAGTTTGTTCAATTCAGGGATTCAAAAACAGAAGTAAAAAGCATCTTTCTATGTGGAGAAGTGAGTGTTATTTTTTATATCGTAAAAGACGCCACCAGAATTCAGGAACACCGCCAGGTCTTTCACTGTCTTTTTTTTTGTCTCCTACGCCCACTCCGAAGTGTTTTTGTTTTGTTCTAGGTTTTAAAACAAAATACCCCGATTCTGGGAAACAAAATCTTGGTCCAACGTTTACAGCAACGGGGCAAAGCAGCTAACAATGGAGCATTTTCTTGTGCTATCCTAGCAAGAGATCCTTTTCGTCATCGTACAAGGGGATGTTGAGGGAAATGTGTATGTTTCTTTGGTATGAGCAGACATAGAGTGGAAGGGTCTGGTCCCTGCTTGTCTTTGTCCCTTGCAAACTGATTTTTTTATTCCAGTATGACGCTGGCATGTCACCATAGGTTATGTCTTCTGCGTAGCATTTATGGTTGGAGACCTGTCCTCATGTTTCTTTGCGTTCCTTCCCGCGTGTCTATGCCTCATCCCTTGTTTGATCTCATATCTGTATCCGTCAGCCTATTGGGCCAGCGGCAAAAGAGAAAGGGAGGGAGGGGGGGGTGAGGCGCGAAAAGGAGGGAGGGGAAGAGTGAAAATGGGAAAGGGAACTGTAAAACTCGCTGCATGCACTGTTTGGTTGTGTTGTGTTGTGTAAATGTAGTGTTATTTCCATCACAGAGAGGGAAAAAAAAAGGCAAGCCACTTTGGGAGCAAAATCCCAATCCCACCACCCCAATCACCCGTCCATCAAAAATCAGCTTGGCCTGACCCAACCAGTCAGTCTCTCAGGGCAGAGTACATAAAAATGTCGCGTCGTCTCACAGTGTTTTGCTTTCTGAGTTCATCTGAATTTGCTCATCTCTTTTTTTTCTCCTCTTCAGCTCTCCATCCATCTCCATCCCTTTACTTCCTCATCCATCCATCCCTTACATCTAATTCATCATGCGTGAAATCGTTCATCTTCAGACTGGTCAGTGCGGTAACCAAATCGGTGGTCGTTTCTGGCAGGCAAGTAACTTTTTACCTTCCCCTGGTCTTTATTCCCTTCTCATCATCTGGTTCAAACTGCTCTCACTAACTTTGGGAGGAGCAACCACATCTGCATGCCATGCTCTGATTCTCGACCATGTGCCATGATTTCAATCTTCTCATGCTAACTGTCAATTCTTCTTTATTTTCTCTTCTCTTTCATGTCATCGTTTGCCTTGCCCTGTGTCGCGTCTCGTATGATTTGTTTACTCATGTCGCGTCCCGCTTTCCCCTGGCGATGTTTTCATAATGAATTTTTTCTATTTCTTGGGGGGTGGTTGGTGGGTTTGCTCATGGGTGGTTCTGTTGCATGATATCAAATATGCCTGCACTCGACAACACATTACGCGATATCCAATCTTCTTGACTGGATGGACTTTATAACAGGTTATCAGCGAGGAGCACGGCATCGACAACACTGGTATCTACAATGGTACCTCTGACCTTCAGCTGGAGCGCATCAACGTCTACTACAACGAGGCCAACGGCGGCAAGTACGTCCCCCGTGCCGTCCTCGTTGATTTGGAGCCTGGTACCATCGATGCCGTGAAGACTGGCGAGTATGGTCAGCTCTTCCGCCCCGACAACTACATCTTTGGCCAGAGCGGTGCTGGTAACAACTGGGCCAAGGGTCACTACACCGAGGGTGCCGAGCTCGTCGACTCGGTCCTTGATGTCGTCCGCAAGGAGGCCGAGTCCTGCGACTGCCTTCAGGGTTTCCAGATCACCCACTCGCTCGGTGGTGGTACCGGTGCCGGTATGGGTACCCTTCTCATTTCCAAGATTCGTGAGGAATACCCCGATCGCATGATGTGCACTTTCTCCGTCATGCCCTCTCCCAAGGTAATTTCATCTCTTCATTTTTTCTGTTTCTCATCTCATTTCTGGGTCGACTTGAAAAGAATGCTTGCTGCCAACTGCAAGCTGGGGGGATAGGGAGAGAGGGAGGGAAGAGAAGGTTAACAACAACTGGTGGGACAAGGGAGGGGCGGGAATGTATCCCTGTCCCCTGGTTGGTAGCCGACAGCGTACATGGGATTTGTTGTTGGTTTGTTCTTTAGACCTCTACCCATCTTTCCCCTCGCCCTGGCTTCCCCCTTTTTTCTCTTTTGCTGCAACCAACCAGCCAGCATGCGGTGCGTGGTGTCGGTTGGGGTGAGCGCCATACTCTTGTTTTTATGGTTCTCGATGGGATTCCTCGGCAACCCCCCACTTAACCCTTTTCACATACCTACAACCAAAGAAACGGATTTCTCTTTTTTGGGCTACTCTTGTTGTTCCCATGCCTTTTGCTATACCTCCTGTCTTTGGTAGTTGAGGTTCGTTTTTTTGTTCTTTTTGGTTTCTACCTCCTGCAGTGAGAATGGATGGAAAATGATAAGGAAAGGAAGCGGAGAGAATAAAAACGGCATACCTTTGGGGGAGTTATCCTAGATCAGTGGTGGGGGAGAGGGGGTAGAGGAAGCTATCCCTGCTTTCGGGAATAGCAAAATGGTCCTCGCTTTCACTCTCACCCCTCTTTGCGCGTTTTTTTCCCTTTGGTCCCTCAAATCCATCTCGCGTTTCCCCCCTTTATCATCATCGTCGTTATCACCCTTTGTTTACATTGCATGAGAATGGTATTCGGGAAAAGGAGAGTGAAGAGGAGAGGGGTTCAAGCTTGGTCTCTCTGCCTTGATTGAGTAGGGATAGAGAGGGTACCTTCAGCCTGACCTATGGTATGCTAGTGGATGGATAGATTTAGTGGGATGCTAAGACACTCTTGGGAGGGCGTGCTCATTGCATGTTGCACGAATAACGCTCGACCTTGACCATCCTCCCGGATGGAGGAAGAGCATCATCGGCATCATCATCAGCTGTTCCAGTATACGGGAGTATCTGAGCCTGCCGTATTGTGAACACTTTCCAACAAGAAAAAGTCAGATGGTTATTTTTTTCTTGTGGGTCGGGTATGTTCTACACCAACCAAAAAGACAAAATATTTAGGCTCTTTTTTCTTGAGAGCTGGGTTTCTGGGAAGTTGAGGGCGATTGAGTGAGTGAGAATCATTCCTGTCTCTCTCTCTCTCTTGTAGATGCGTGTGTATGGAAAATGAGTGTGCGTATAGATGAAAATAGAGTGGTCCAATATTTGGAGCATTGGATTCAGCACACAAATTACGATGAACATGCAGCAAACAGCTCATGGTGTGTCTGGCACCTGTTTTTGTGAGCGACCATTCTGGGCATGCAGCAATAGTAGCCACACCAAAACTCTCTATGCATTAAAGCAAGTGTGAGAGCATTTTCATGGTTAAAAAAGAAAAGAAAGCTAACGCCTTAAACCTTCTTATGGTTTTGTTGCATATGCCCAAAAAATAGGTCTCGGACACCGTTGTCGAGCCCTACAACGCCACCCTCTCGGTCCACCAGCTGGTCGAGAACTCGGACGAGACCTTCTGTATCGATAACGAAGCTCTGTACGATATCTGCTTCCGCACCCTCAAGCTCACCGCTCCTGCTTATGGTGACCTGAACCATCTGGTCTCTGTGGTTATGAGCGGTATCACCACCTCGCTTCGTTTCCCTGGCCAGCTCAACGCCGATCTCCGCAAGCTGGCTGTCAACCTTGGTATGTCGACCATGTCTATTTTTTTTGTTGGGAACATTGGAGCAGCGAGATTTGTTTGTGGTTATCGGTTGTGCCGCCAAAAAAGGTTCATGGTTGGACCTGTCAGGGCGTCAAGCTCTAGCATGTGTCACCATGTGGATATAGAGAGCCAGGAAAAAAAAAGAGATTGAACAGAGTGGGAGGAGGCTCTTACAACAGACAATGAATACTAACAATTTTTTTTCGCGTTATTTTCCTTTGTAACACGGGCGTGTTTTTGAACGACGTGAATAGTTCCCTTCCCTCGTCTTCACTTCTTCATGGTCGGTTTCGCTCCTCTGACTGCCCAGAACACTCAGCAGTTCCGTGCCGTTACTGTGCCCGAGCTGACTCAGCAGATGTTTGATGCAAAGAACATGATGGCGGCTTCGGATCCTCGCCACGGCCGTTACCTGACTGTTGCAGCAATGTTCCGTGGCCGGATGGCAACAAAGGAGGTTGATGAGCAGATGCACAACGTGCAGTCGAAGAACTCGTCCTACTTTGTGGAGTGGATCCCCAACAACGTCAAGACGGCAGTGTGCGACATTCCCCCTCGCGGCCTGAAGATGTCTGTGACGTTCATTGGTAACTCGACTGCCATCCAGGAGCTGTTCAAGCGTATTTCGGATCAGTTCACGGCAATGTTCCGACGAAAGGCTTTCTTGCACTGGTACACTGGTGAGGGTATGGACGAGATGGAGTTCACAGAGGCCGAGTCGAACATGAACGACTTGGTGTCCGAATACCAACAATACCAGGATGCCACCGTCGAGGATGCCGAGGAGTACGAGAACGACATTCAGCAGGATATGGACATTTAAAAAAAAGTCTTTTTATTCGTTTAATGTTGTTCTTTTATAATTCGCTTTTGTTTTTTTTTTCTTTCTCCTATTCTCTTTTTCTTTTCCTTGACAAAATTTCCTCATCAGTCTCTTGTTCTTTTTCTTTCCATATCCACCTTGTCCTGAGTTGCTTTTTATAGCCACAATAACAAAGCAAAGAAAAAAAAGAAAGGAACTGCACACCCTTTTAACAACTCCCAGTTATCGTACGACTGGGAAAAAAATGAGACTTGATGAAGAAAAAAAAACCACCTAAACCCCCTTTCCCCCCATTTCAACCGGAAAAAAAAGAAAAAAAAAGCTAGTTCTTAATTTGTACGACTCTTCAATATAATCCTTTTTTTGCGGTTGCAAAATAGATGTGTCTCTGGTAAATGTGTAAATATATGATGGGCATACAGATGGAGAGGGAGAGAAAGATGGAAGCATGGTTGGGTTTTGTGGTGTGTATGCATGCCATCTTTTTATAGAGCAAATGTGGATATTTGGTCATTCACCAGTGGAATGTTGCTTATTGTTTGTTGTTTTTTCATCCTTGCATTTTGCCCAAAGAAGGTTTTCATCAGGTAAAAAAAAATGCGTTGTTATTTTTCACCATGGGGGTCAATACTAGGTATGATAAGTAGCTAAACGGTAGAAGAAAGTGAAAAGAAATATATAGGAGAAAAAGGCAAGCAAGGAAGAAGTAGAGAAAAAAAGGTTGAAACGAAAAATAAAATGGTATGAAGAGAAATGTCTCAAAGGATCTCAAAGAGAGAGAGAGAGAGGGCCAAAAAGGTACCCAGCTCTTCTTGTTTTTACCCCTATCCAGCTCAATTAGTGGTTAGATGGAGGGATATAGAAACTTGAAAGAGCTTGAGCAAACTCGCTCCAAGAAATCCTTTGGGATTCTCATTAAAAAAAAAGGGAATGAAACCCGGAAAATGGGAGAGAAGACCTCTTGGTTCTTTCTCTTTCTTTTTCTTTTTTTTTCTTTTTTTTTTTTTACTTCCTCTTGGGAGAAAGACCAGCCTGCAACTGCTCCAGCTCGGCTTCCAGAGCCTTGATATGAGAGTGCTCGGCCTCGAGGTCCTTGTTGAGGCGATCGCGCTCGGCAATCAGCTGCTGCTCCCATGCTCGGAAGCGGTTCTCCTCCAGACGGACCTGCTCCGTGAATCGCTTGCGAAGTGCCTCCTCCTCCTCCTTCCACTTGGGGTTCGTCACCGTCTTCACCTTGGGCTCGCCAATCTTGCGCGTCTCCATCTGCGCATGGCGGTAGTTCTCATAGTGGATCTCTTCCGTCGACGTGATCAGATCCAACATGTGCGTGCGGATCAGCAGCTGACGCAGCTTCTTAAAGTCGCAGTGGTCCTCGTTCTCAACCTCTGCCACACCCCAGGCGTACTGGCGGCCCTTGACCGTACGGCCATCGGGCGTCACCACATCATCTGTGCTACCAATAATCGAGAATGGCATAGCAGCCTTTGAAACAGAAAATCATCAAGAACAAGAGGAGAAAAGTTAGGAAACAGCATTATAACAAGGATCATAGACAAATGGCGTAGGTGCAAGGGGCATGTGAGATGGTAGGTGCTTGTATGTAGGACAGGCGAACATCTAGAACACAAACACAACACTTACCATGATGCTCATGTTACGCTTGGTGCTGGCCTCATCGTCACTCTCCAAGGGGAAAGTGTAGCACTGGATGTTCTGGGCAGCAATGACCTCCAGGATCTAAAACAAGGATAGCAGTAAAAGAAAGTGTCAGCCCATGGTGTCGTTATGTACGCCAAGTCAGGTGTCAATCCCTCTGCTGGAGGGTTGCTGTGCATTGGTCGTTGCATTCGCTCATCGTTGCTTGTACTCGTATAGTGCAAGATGAAGGAAAGAGCAAAGACCCTGCAAAAAAACGTTGGTCATTCATCAAACAAAGCGAAAAGTAAACATACGCGCTTCTTGAACTTGTGCAGATCGGTGGGCGTCAATGTGTCAGCCTTAGCAATGACGGGGATCAGGTTGACACGGGTACCAAGACGCTTCATGACCTCAATGTCCAAGGGCTTCAGAGTATGGCCGGTAGGGCGGATAAAGTACAAGCAGCAGTGGACGCGCATATCGGTCAGCTCGTGGCGCTTAGGCTGCTGCTCTTGGCGCATGTACGACTCGTGCTGATCGTCGATAAAGTCGATAATGGGCATCCAGCTGTCACGGTTGTTGGTATAATCTCCGAATCCGGGAGTGTCGATCACCGAAAGCTTGACATTGAACTGCTTCTCCTCGAGTTCTATATTCCATTAGGAAGACGTATATATATGATGGAAAAGAGGGAAGAAGGAGAGTTTGTCAGAACGAGGCTGTCGTATTGAGATCATGATCCAACGGAAGAATGGAGGAATGGGGAGCAGGTGGGTAGTTTCCAGATTCTCTGGGTTTTGTCTTTGTTGATGTTTGAGAGCACCAGACCTCTCTCAAGACCAGTGGTGCCAAAATAGCAACAATAAAAGAAAGTTGGCCCAAAAGGATGCTCTTGTCGACATGCACATTGCTCGCTCCATGTTTGTCCTTGACCGTTCGACACAAATACGAATAGTTGCTTATATCCATTTCTCATTTTTCACTACCAATTGTCATCAATCACTACAAGACCCTCTCAGTAGGACACAAACTCTGCTCGAAAAAAAGAACGGGCCATCCGGAGCAAATAAATGCAATTATCCAATCATAGAGCATTTGTCCCTGTTTCCTCCCCACCGACCTGACCAAATGTAGTCGGTGGAAGAAAAAGGGAGAGGAAACGAGAATGCCCAAGGAAAGGCAGGCCATCAAACAAGCAGACTAAAAGACCAAGAGAACAATAGAGAAGAGGGGGACCAAAAACAAGAGCAACAGGAGAATAAAAAAAAAGATGGACGAGGGAGAGGGGGATTGGAGCCAACCAGACAAAAAATAAAATAAAGGCTCAAGAAACATAGAGTAATACCAGAGAGCACACAGAAAAAAAAGAGACATCTTTGGCATGGCTCAACGAACAAAAGGGAACACGATCAAGCGAAAGACCTCTCACGCAAACATAGCAACACAAGACAGAATAAAGGGACAACCAAGGGGGAAACAGACAAATCGACAACAAAAGAGAGACAAAGCAAATCCAAGGGCCAATGGCACCAGGACACAGGAGGCATTTCAAGGGAAGGGAAGCGAAAAAGAGGAGCTTTGAAAAGAAAAAGCGGGAGGTTGGGGCAAGGGGGGGACACAGATTGACGACCGACCACACACGCGCACACACTTGAATGCACAAGTCCTTAATTTCGCGCTATGTCCCTAGACGTCCAAGTCTTAGCCAGGCCTATAATTCTTTCAGTTGCCAGGTCTAACAATTCTTGTCCCGTCAGGTCCTGCACATGCTCAGTTCACTCCAGTTCAGTTCTGTTTGGTTCAGTTCAGGGCAGGGCAGGACAGAGCAGTGCAGCTCAAGGGGTGAGAGAATGAGAAATGCAAAAAAAAAGAGTGAGCGACGACATACCGGCACGGATGATCTCAATCTCGACAGTCTTCTCGGCCGACTTGTTGAAGCGACGCTTGTTGTTCTTAGGCTGCTTGATGGTGGTGGTGAAGAGAGTGTTGATGAATGTCGTCTTGCCGAGACCCGATTCACCTAGAAAAGTCAGAGGCCCATGTTGCATGTAGAAGAGATGAAATAAAGGGCATTTGAGTGATCAGGCACCCCATAACACCAATGCATGCAATAACGCTTCACTGCTTCTTGTGCAGGGGTCGCGTCCTATCGCGCGACAATAAAAAGACTATTGTGGTAGAGTGGTCGGGAAAGGGAAGGGGTGGGGCAACTTACCACACACCATGAGAGTGAAGTTGGCGCCTCGCTTGGCGACAATCTTGTGGCGTTGGTTGGGCAAGTTGGCAATACCGATGCCAGCACCGACTTGAGTAGGCGACATTATGATGTATGTAGTTGGATGAAGGGGATGATGAAGGGGACGTAGAGCTGTTGAAGAAAGAAAGTGAGGGCACTCTAATGCAAAAAACGGTCAGGCTGGTCAACAGTCTTGTCGAGTATGCAGCAGAGAGAGATGGAAGAAGATGAGAGAGCTGGGTGAGAATGGAGGCGTGAAGTGTCTGAGAAGGATAGAGAGAAAAAGAGAGAGAGAAAAAGATGATGTGAATGAATAATGGAGAGAAAGAAAAAGGAACCAAAAAATAGAGAGAGAGCCAAAGTGAGTGAGCAAAACTATCCTTAATTTCATTTGCCATTGAGGGTGTGCATTTGAAGGATGGAATGTAGGCGCTCCTCAAATGCACCTCCAACCATCACTGCCCTTTCCTGCCGTTCTATATTGGCTGACAAGACACATCGAAAAATTCATTGATACCAGCACTGATGCTGTCGTATATCATCAGTGATAATCTCATGGTGTATTCTTTTACTACTGCTTCGCGATGTGAGAAAGGTAGTCCCTTCAGTCAGCTTTTTCTCACACACCAAACACCTCTTGTCGTATTCTAGTATGCACTCAGTTGCAAGAATGAGGGCCGACTGAGTGGAGAACAAAGCGGTGAGGTTAAATGAGCTAGTGTGGGAAAGTTGGTTACACATATCTGCAACCCATGGTAGGGGTGCCGCCTTGTTTATTTGGCTCCTTGTGTGCTGTGGTCCATGTTGGTGGCAACACCTCCGTTAAGCCATTCTTGAATTGATTGACTACAGAGACGCAGCCAACTCGATGTAAGAAGTAACTCCGATCTGTCAAAGGTAGAGTTCAACTGTTTCATCTTCTTTAGAAAGGATGATGCACCGGGCTTTATTTTTCAATCCCTTGATCTGCAGCAGCAGCAGCAGCTAGTGTCGCGTATAGCGTGTAACTATTCAATGCGTTGTTATAAGAGGGTGTCATGAAGAGAGAATAATGCATGACTAGGCGGTGAACATGCTGTTGCTTTTTCTACGTGATGACATGGCTAGAAGGACGGGCGTGTTGATCATAAACATCATGGCGTTTGTGAACAAACAAAAGGATTGAAGCTTGTCTCCTGTAAAACTCCTCAGAGGGCTATGTCTCTCATGGAGATACAAAATCGTGGGCATTGGCAACAAAACTCCCTTTGGCTGTGTGACAGAGGCTGGAGGTTGGGCTGTGGCAGATTAGGTGGCAATTTGGAGGGTGGAGGACAGCCCAGCCAGTTGTCCACACACCTCATACCCTCTTTTGGAAAGATTCCTTGGCCTGCTGGACAGAAAACAACTGTTCTCTCGAGCGAGACAAATAAGGTCCACCACTCGCTTTTTTGCTAGCTTTTTTTCTCTTCTTCCTTCTCATTCTACTTTCATTCATCTTGCTAATTCACCTTTTCTTCACCCTTCATCATTCTCTCATTCGCCTTTAGGGGAAGGAGTCTGATCGTTCTTCTTTATACCCATTTTTTTTTTTCTTTTTTCCACTTTTCATAGTCTCTTCTTTTTTTTTTTTTCTCCTTTCCTTTCACTTGTACATTCGTGTCAATCACAGTGAGACACACACATGGCCCCTCCAGTCTGTCCTCCAGAGGACATCCGTGAGACAGATCCCAGCAAGTTTTGGGATGATGGCAACATCACCTGGAAACGTAGGTGCAGCGCCCTCTCTCTGCTGTCTCTGTTTTTTGTTTTAAGCCCATGATCTTTGCAACTTTACTCACCATCGTTGACACGTTTTATAGGCCACTATATCGGGTGGGGCATCGCAGGTATTTGTGCCTTTATTGCATCTACTGTCTCTTTCTACCTCATGTATCGACATGCAAAGAACTACAACAAGGTAAGCAATGCGTGCTCGTGGAGAAGTGTCAGAAAGGACATTTGTTGCCTCTTCCCCTTTTCTTGCTCTGTGGCTGACTTGGCCGTATCTAATTCTTCTCCTTCTCAACCCAAATGGTTCGTCTCCGCTCGGTATATCGGCGCTCTCTTTCTCCCTTCCCCTCTTCCCTTTTACTGAAAAACATTGTCCCGCATCCCCTGCAATTGGGAACTATGGTGATTGGACATGCGTTTGTCTCTCTGTCTTCCTCCCCACCCTTGTCCCACAAACAACAACCATGGTTTGCTCAGCCTGCAGAGCAACGGCATATTGTGCGCATTGTGTTCATGATTCCAATTTACGCTATTATTTCATGGTGCTCGTACCGCTGGTACCACGAAGCCATCTACTACGAGACTATCCGCGACTGTTACGAGGCCTTTGTGATCCATTCGTTCTTTATGCTGCTCTTGACCTACCTCGGTGACTCGGAAACGGTGCGCGCCTCCAAGATGACCAATTTTGAATCGCGCAAACTTGTCTTTCCGCTCAATTGCTTCTACTACAACCCGCAAGGCGAGTACTTTTTGCACTATATGAAGTACGGTATTCTTCAGTACACCGCCATTCGACCTATTACTACGTTGGCGGCAGTGGTTCTTCAGGCGCTCGGTAAATACTGTGAGACGTCTTATCATCCCGCTTTTGGCCACATCTGGATCATGGCCATCAATTTTACATCAGTCACCGTTGCCATGTACTGTCTTGTACTGCTTTATGTTACCATCAAGGAGGACATTGAAGAACATAAGCCTCTGCTCAAGTTTTTATGTGTAAAGCTCGTCGTCTTCTTTTGTTTTTGGCAGACAATGCTCCTCAGCATCCTTGGCATGGCAGGTATGTATATATATGTTGTATCGATATAGATATAGGATGCAGGCCGCAATGCGTGCATTTTATGTGGTTACCGTTGTTGATCTGCTTTATATTAATATTGTCGTATATTGTCTGGAATGTCTACACGTGTTCTAGGCGTTTTCAAAGCAACCGAGTATTGGTCAATCCGCAACATTGAGATTGGTATCTCAGCACTGATGATTGACGTAGAAATGGTCGTCTTCGCCATCCTTCATGTCTACTCCTTTTCATACAAGCCTTACATCGTACCCGGTACCTCTACCTACGTGGGCAAGGCTCTACGAGACAGCTTCAACCCTATCGACGCCCTCAAAGAGATTGGTTGGGCCTTTAAAGACGTCTTCCTGATTCTCCGTGGTAAACCTTTGCCGGTCCGCGAGGGCCATCTGAGTGGGCAGTTCCAGCGCGCCAACACTCTCCGTATCAAGAACCGCACAAATTGGCTCAAGGCTCGTCAAGCTGCCAAGGACAAGAAAAATCGTGCAGGAAAGGATGGCCAAGGAGTCGATGGCCATGATGGTGATGCTGATGGACCGATCACTGTCAAGGTTGTCTCGCCACCACAGCCATCACCTTTTACAGGCACAGGGTATTCGGATGCGGCCCAA
The DNA here is from genome assembly GCA_016098105.1 of Actinomortierella wolfii. Lineage (NCBI taxonomy): Eukaryota > Fungi > Mortierellomycota > Mortierellomycetes > Mortierellales > Mortierellaceae > Actinomortierella > Actinomortierella wolfii. The sequence goes on from JAAAIY010000010.1 coordinate 37,119, forward strand.
CAGGCGGGCCTCCTCCAGCATGTCGATGGTAGGAATATGGATCTTTATCCTTCGAGTGGAGCTCACCAGTCCTATGAAATGGCTTCCGTAGATCATACCCCCAAACCTCTTCCTCCTCCTCCACGGAATGACCCTGCATCTGAAGTGGCGGTAGTTCAACAGCAACAACAAAACCAGGAACAGCTGTACTTGCAGCAACAAGTACAGCAGCAACAATATTACACTTCCCGACCAGCAGATGGCACTTGGCAATAATAATTTGTTTTTTTCTTTCGATATACCTTTATTTGTATCTTTTCCCTGGACAATAATACTTTGCATGACTTGGTTTTATGTTGCATTCTTCTCTCTTTTATTTTTAAATCAATGGCTGTGTACTTTAGTGTTTTTGAATGTTATTTCTTTTTGCCGTGGGGATGGTTACCTTGGTGGAGCGAGGTTGAGGATTGACGTTTTTCTACAATCCATCTTGTAACGTCGTAAACTGTTTTTAACATTTTTCTTCTTCTCTTTGATTGATGTTCAATGATAGAGCACGATATCAATACGAGTACACAAAACTTGATCGAGCAAGTGCCGCAGCCAACTCTCCCATCTCTACGTTGATGGGCATGGTCCTTCTGTTCAGTACCCTGATGATTTCTGTTCTTTTAAGTATATATTCACTCCACCCACAAATCATGTTCACACATTCATCCAGGTAGTTTTTTTTGGTATCAACATATATGATGGCCAATATATAATGTATATAAAACATCTCTTTTTTATGAGAGCTCAAATCCAGTGCCTGACAAGATAGCATACCGGATCTTTTCACGAAGAACTGCCTTGGAGCTGAATGGTGGTAGCTTTAACAGATTAAAGCAGGTCGAGCTCGTCGGTAACCGGCCCTTCTTTCCAATAGACTGTCCTTGCTCGCCCTTGTTGCCCTTGAGACTGCTACCTAGTCCGCCAAAGAAGGACTTGACCACTCCCATGGCTGCTGGTGTTCCATGGGCATCCGATGTCGTCGCAAAAGGGTTTGTCATGCGACTACTGCTACTGCTACTATTGCTGTTACTAGCACTACTGCCAATGACTGACCGTAGACGTGATCCAAACCCAGGTCGACTTGATCTCGGCGCTGCTTGCTGTTGCTGCTGTCCTCTGGGAGATGTGGCAGAACGTTCTCCGGTCTCTGACATCTCGTCACCATCGTGATAGAGTTCATCATCATCGTCATCATCGTCGTCGTACTGGATGCCGCCAGCACTGCTTGCATTTGCGGAAGATTGTCGGGATCGACTGCTGCTAGACTGTCGAGAGGCCGACGACCCCGATCCAGTCTCGGTTGCACTAGGATTCAGAACCAGTCGGATCGTAAATGGTGGGTATAAATGCTTGAATCCACCCAATGGCGGCTGGGATGCATTAAATAAAAAAAAAAAGGAAAATCAGAGATCAGATTTGATCAGTAAGAATGGGTATGACTAGATGGCCACGGAATGAAACAAAGATAAAAGCATAATGCCAATTGGTTTTATCAAGTGATAAAAGGGGGGGGGAGACGTGGTAGTTCGTGGAGTGCACTGGTCGCCTACCTTTGAACAACTGGTGACAAACTTGAGGAAGGCACGCTTTTCATCAGAAGGCATTTCGTTCAAAACCGACCACAAATTGCGGATCACTGGGTGGTGTTCGAAATATCCATTCTGATATTCTGTATGTCGCTTCAAATCTTCAACATCTACTCGACACATGAATGAGAAACCAGGAAGATGAAAAAGTCAAGATCACTTGGTTAGATTTGTTCAACTTTTTTTGTTGTTACCAATAGCCATTTCCAACTTTTCTTTCCAAACCAAAGTCCTTACCAAAATCAACATCGTCGCCAGCGATAACACGATGGAGCTCCTGTGGCGAGAAGATGGCGACCCACGCCGGCGGGATGATGGAGCGGAGCCCTTCAATGAATGCGCGCGACTGCTCCTGGATCTGCTTGTTGAGCCGATAATCCGACACTAGAAAGATATAATGAATCCGGTTGTCACGCCGCACTGCCATCTCCGCACCGCGCGGTCGCAATTCGACCGTCTTTCGTGTGCCAAAGACTTCATCGTCCAAGGAAAAAGTCAGCCCAAGATCCTCGACATCGCCTTCGTACTTCTTCAAAAACATCAAGTTGCGGTACATTTCTTCATCATACGACCGCAACTCGTCCAGAAACACTGTCCGGCCCAACAACTTGCTCAGGAAAAAACCTGCAAAGTTGACATCGACCAACAGCCCCTCATACAGCGCCTTGCCCAATACTGTTCCAAAAAGTCGCAGGAGCGCCAATCCATGCCCAGCGCGATGGGTCTCTAGCGCCGTTGGAGATGGATACATCAAGTGCTCGGCCGCCGATGTGGTTGTAAACAAATTGAGTGCTGGTGAGAATCCAGCCTCGAGGAAGGACTCCATAAACTCCTTGAACGGTCCACCTTGGTCGATACCGGCTTCTTCTGCCCCGAGCTCGTTCACAAACTTGACACGGATCGTGTTCTTCCAGCCATTGGGTGACAACTGTCCTAGCGATTTGTATCCGTCCTCCAACACATATCCGCGCCGGATCTTGATCAACACTGCAGGCTGGTACTCGGGGCGCACCTGATGTAGATGCTGCTGCTGTGCACGCAGAGCCTTGTCCTCGCGGATAAAGTGCCGAAAGATCTCGAGTCGCGCGTTGAACGGAATTACATGTGGCAACATCTCCAAGATCCGCAGTGCTGTTCGATCCTTTTGTGCCACCTTGTTGATAAACTCTTTGGGCGTCGCATACCGTGGCTGTACAAATGACGAGTTTGATGAAGTAGAAGTGTTGGTTGCAGATGTCGAATTTGATGACGGTGATGAAGATGACAATGCGCCAAACGAGAACAAACCACTGCCACCACTGGTTCCTCCTGTACTGCTATTGTTATTGGTGCCACCCCTGCCAGAAATCTTTAGCGATGCTAGCAGCTGAAGCGGGGACTGGAAAAAGCTCTTGGTCGGGTGGAGGAGGAGCCAGTGGTCCGGCGGACAAAAAGCACGGCGGCAGTCGCGCTCATACAATTGCATCAGCACCTTACGTGCGTGACGGAAGATGGCTGCACTAACGGGCGACGCTGCACCTTGGTCAGGAGAGGACTCGCTACTTGTCGTTTTCGCTTCGCTGGCACTTGGAACCGCCCCTTGCTCACGACACAGAATGGCAAAACAAAATTGGTTCAAGAATCCAGACATGAACACCAATTCGTTCAATTGCCACGGTGTTTGCCGCTCATACATATCTTCGTCGTCGAGTGTCCTGTAGGTTGTTTCCCCCAACCCAAAGAAAAAAAAAGTGAGTGAGTAGAATAATCTTTGGACAAAAAACCAATTTATAAACAACAATCATAACAACAACAAAAAAGGCCCCACTTACACAAAAAACCGGTCGCAGCATTCACAAAAGACTTGCAGAATAGCAATCAATGGCTCATGCTCGAGCCAGTCCTGGCCAGAAGCGGAGACTGTCGCTGCAGCCTCGAGATAGATTTGCATCTTGCCTTTTGGGCCGAGAACACACATGAACCGCCACAGCTGAACCAGTAGATCTGGCAGATACATGAGCATCACCAGGATCGACGTCCGTTGGCTCTGGAACAACTTCATCATTGTCAGGTAGAGCGCACAAATCTTTTGAATGTCCATCGCCATCAGTACTCCCTGAGGATCCGACGCATCGAAGCAGCCTTGATACACAGATTGGCTAGTCTTTTTAAGAGTGCCTAGTTTCGACAATGCCGACTTGTTTTTGTCGCCGTTTCCTTGAGCACCACTGTTCACGCCAGTGCTGCTTCCTGTGGACGATGCTTCTCCATCTATATACGTGCGTGGCAAATCCAACTTGAGCAGCTTGTCAAACACCTTGAGCGCAAACTCCCGGCTCCAGAGATGCTCGATTTGGGCAAGGACCAGTTGGAAATGTGCCTGTGGAAGCGAATGTTGGTGTTTGGGCGACAAACTGGTCCACGAGAAGACTGGATGGTAGTGGCGATGGGTGCTCGTCTGCGATTCAGACACATGTTGCTGGCAGTGGTTAAGTAACAGAGATGCTACGCTAATGAGACGTAGCTCCATGGAGATGGTAGTGGCAGTGGCAGTAACAGTAGAGGAGGATGAGGATGGTGAAGATGGAGTATTGTCATGGGGTGTCGTTGGTGAGCTGCCGTGCAACTGATAGAGCTTAACAATGTTGGCGAGTAAGAAGAGACACTCATCCAGGCTGAGAGCGGATAAAATATACGAGGTGTGGCGAGAGTCGAGGAGCACTGCCGTCGATCGCAGGAGGAGTTGATCCTTCCGTGCTAGTTGTAGACTCGCTTCATCCAGACAGTCGACAAAGAGTGGCACAGTGAGTACTCTGCAGAGAATACCGACCATCGTCGATTCGTCGCTATGTAGGTCAATCAGGTTGTTCCCGTCCTGTACCGTCCTCTTGGGCACTTGTATCAGATTGGCCTCGTCGCCCTCGAGATGCTGGAGGATCAGACAACATCGCCACATGGCGGTGATCCACAGAGAGATGGCCTTGAACCGCGCCTTGTCTTCTGGGATCAGCTCTGCCTTCTTCGCCCTCAGCTGCAGTTGGATATAAGCTTCGGTGCGTAAGCAAATGCCGTCGTGGATGTCTCTATAGAATTGCCCGTTGCGCATGACCTGTTGTAGGACACTCGTCGCCTGCCGTTGCATCTCTGTCCGAATCTTTTCATCCACATTTGCGGGCAGCTTATACGTGTTCAAGTCGAGGTAGGCTAGCAAAAACCGAAGTTCTGCTCCAGAGATATATAGATCACGCGCAGACAGTGATGTCTTGCCTTTCTGACTGGATGATGGCGATGGTGACACTGGTGCTTTTTGTGAAGGAGAGGACGACGGTGAACTGGAGGACGAATTGTTGTAGTTGTAGCCGACGACGACCTGGATACAAAGCTGGAGTATTCGATAGAGAACCAAATATCCCAGATCCTTATAGCGGACATGCAACAAGATCATATGGAATGGAACTTGGGGCATTGGTTTGGCGGTCGAATCGGGTGTCGAAGAAGGACTAGCTGGCGAAGGTGGATTGCTGCGTGTTGTGGCAGGCTTGACAGGATCCATTGTCTTTGAGAGCAAGGTCCTACAAAGAAGAGCCAGTCGTTCAGAGTCGAGCGAGGGCTGGTAAAAGACGAGCAGGATGTAGCAGAGCTGAAGGTTGCGGACGAGGCCAAGTGCTGGAGTAGAAGGAGTTTGGGCGAGCAGCGCGTCCCAGTCGAGGCGTAGCTGGTCCATAGTGGCTCTTTTGACCTGGCGTTTGCGCCAGAGGCGCTGTAGACACGTAGCAGCTTGCTCCTGGCGAGCATTCACCACTTGCTGCTTCTTCAAACTACTCCTAGCCAGGCGGTCAGCCTTGGCCTGTGCGAGTAAGGCGGCCTTTTTGTCATTAACAATGGGCCGAGAAGGGAACATGAAATGATGAATGACAAAATGAAACTTTTACGAAAAAACAAAAGGGAGAGACAGATAGACGGAGAGAGAGAGAGAGAGAGAGTAGAGGCTAAGAGGAAAAGAGGAGGTGAAGGAGAGCGAGGAGAGAAAGAGAGAGGGAGAGAAGCAAGGAGAATAAGAATATTCTCTAAAATTAAAAGAGTAAAGGGATTGACGAGCAAAAAGGGTAAAGAGAAAAAGGGAGATTATGGCATTTGATATTAATGGACGTGGGGAAGCAGTAACATAGCAAGCAAGTCAATTGTGGGATGGTCGCTTCTGCGTGAACTATTCTGGTTTATGTCTGTGTGCCATAATAATACATGCCCACATCCATCCACCCTTTTCCAACCATTAAAAAAAAGGGAGACTCGAAGGAGAGGGAGGGGAGGTCTCACCCCTGGATGACCGTTGTTGTTGTTGTGTTTTAGCTGTTGTTTGAAGGTGTTGCTCATAACCTCCCTTTTTTTTACTCTTCTTTTTCTTCACTTTTCTTCTCATTCTCATTTCTTCATTCATTTCTTCATTTCACGTCTTCATTCCATCGTTCCATCATGTGCCGATCCCCACACTACTCGCTTCAGGGCGAACTGGCTATCTATAACCCCGAAACGCGTCTGAGTATGTTTGAGTCTGGCCCGCTCGATGCCACGTCCTGTGTCATCTTTATCGGAGGCCTCCAGGACAGCTTCAATGGCCTGCCATATCTCAAGATACTCGGCGATAAGCTGGCCGAGGAGCTTGGCTTTTCACTCGTCCAGGTCATGCTCTCTAGTGGATACAAGGGCTACGGAATGTCAAGCTTGCTCGAGGATGTCAAGGAACTCGACGTCCTCATCCGCTTCCTCTTTGAGAAGAGGCACAAGCAGCGTTTCTTCATTCTCGGTCACTCCACTGGATGTCAGGACGCCATCTTCTACGCCATCCATGGCAAGTACCCACATCTCGTCGACGGCCTTATTCTCCAGGGTCCTGTCTCCGATCGCGAATACATGGCCTCCACCATGTCCAACTATCAAAAATATCTCAATCTCGCTCAGGAAATGATCCAGGACGGTAGGGGTAAGCTTCAAGTCTCCGATGTGTCATGAGAAAAAACAACAACAATAACAATAGCAAAGAACCTCCTATGTTTAATGTGTTTTAGATGGTTTCGTCGTGCATATTCGTTTTTATTTTCCCGCCAAATGCAACTTTTAAGGGACAAAAGGGACTCGCAGGCACAGCAAGTCAAAAACTCATCTCTTGTTACCATTCTTCTTTTCGTTTAAACTTAAATTTTCCACACACAGGCCAGGAACTCATGCCTCGTGATGCAGATGTCGCTCCAATGACCGCCTATCGTTTCCATTCGTTAGCCGCTGTTGGGTAATATTAACTGTGGAAAGAGTTTTCCTCTTCAATCCCCAACAAACAATTGCTGTTGTTTCTTCAACATGACCTTTAGTTTGGAGGAGTGAGAAAAAACTAGCCTTACCAACAATTTAAATTTTCATTATAATCACGCTTTAGGGGAGATGACGACATGTTCAGTTCGGATACGCCTTTAGAGACTCTTCAGGAACTCTACAGCAAGGTAGACATTCCATTGGTGATGGTGCATAGTGGACGCGACGAGTACATCCCTGCGCATGTTGACAAGGATGCTTTGGTTCAGAAATTGTCTGCTGCTTGCCCAACATGTCAGGAGGCTGTTGTTTTACCCGATGCCGACCATGCCATCTCCGACCCATGTCTGCAGACTGTATTTTGCGAAGGACTCATTAGCTTCCTGAAAGATTTCAGTAGTACTCCTACTCAGTCATGAGGATGGACGAAGAGAACATCCATATACCCAGTAAAAAATAAAAAAACAACAGTCATCCCTACCACAAAACAACAAAAGAGTATCAAAATGCTGCAGGGATATTTTAGGGATATTGTACACTATTTTGGTCCTGCGTTGCTTTTTTATGCCTTGAGTTTCATATCCTTGACCTTGGATGAAATCTCCTCCTCCTCGTCATCTTCCTCCTCTTCTTCCGTTTCGTCTTCATCAGTTTCCTCCGCCGACTCCTCTTCCTCATCATCATCTTCGTCATCATCGTCTTCGTCCTCACTATCATCCTCATCTTCGTCTTCATCATCACTGAACATGGTCATCATATCTCGGTTGGTGTTGCGGACCAAAAGGTCGTCATCGCTGTGCTCGTCATCATGCTTGTGCTTCTGCTCCTCTTCCAACATTGCGAGGTACTTGTTCTGGGCCTCGACCACCGAAGTCGAATCGGTGCACTTTGCATACATTGCAAAAAGCTCTGCATTCACTTTTTTGAACGCATGGCCCCACTTGAACTTGGACATGAGTTCATCGCCATACTCGTCAAATCCTGTAATATAAAAACAGGCTGCTATTGCCTCCACACAGTTCAGTCGCCATGGCTTGCCATAATTGACAGGGTTCGTCGCAATCAAATAGGGCAACAGTCGGTCGTGTCCCGCGCGCAAGCGCTGGAACGGCACATCACCCAGCTTGGCCCATGAACAGTCGACAACTGCAATGCCATGTTCGCGAATCACTTCGCGGTCCGCGGGCGACACTGCTTGCTTTCCATTCGGACTAGTTTCAAGATTTTTTTTTCCAAGCAAAAAGGAAGATAAAATGTATCATCAAAAACAGGTTAGCAAATCTTGTCGAAGAATGAAAAAGTCAAAAAAAAAACAGAAATCATCAATAGCAGTTTGGATACTCACGTCATGCATACGCCCAAGAATCGCTGGTTTACTTTCAGAGTTTCAACCATGCCCATGCGAGCAAGCTTCTTGCCGGAGCATCGCTTGGGATCGCAGTGCTCAAAGTCCCACATACCAAGTGGCATTGGGATCTTGCTCTTAACACGCTCTATTGACCAAAACAATTCAACCCGGGACAAAAGATCAGATGGTATCCCATAGTGTTTTTTTTTGCATGTTGGCATACATTTTGTTCTGCTTGTTACATTTAAGACTAGTCAAATTTTGCATACCTTCCTTGACACCGTCACCTCGTGCCTGTAGGTCGAGAGCGGACTCTACACCAGGTTCTCTAATAAGAGTTGATGAGCAAAGGGGGCACGAGGACAAGTTTGTGTGTATCGTTAGCTGCATGCTTCGGGACCCTTCCTTAATCTGCACGCTGAACACATAGGTCTGTGATGCATGTTATTTAGCATGGTTGAGGTGAATGAGGTTCTATGCCATGAGTTGACCATTTACCTGTCTCGGTGATGGTTACCGTAGCCATGGCCATGGCCGCCCTTTCCTCCGCGGCCACCACCTCCTCTTCCTCCTCCGCCTCCTCCTCCGTGTCTGTCGTTCTTGCCCATTGAGTGTTTGAGTGTATGTATGAGTTGGAGTGAGGAACGGGGTTGGTGGAGCCAAGGCCAAGGAGACGCATAGCAGATCAAAGCAGTCACGTTGTTTTTGTTAGGTCAATTTTTTTTTTACTGTCTCCTTGTCCAGAGCGTTTGTTCCCCATTGCTGAGAGGAGTCCACACCACTGCATTCAACTCGTCTCTCTTTCTCATCACATTCATAATGGTACGCATCGTTATTCCATTCACAGGAAACAGCCTTAGGGAGTTCTCTGCTTTCCTCCAGTAGCTCAGCCCACTTATCCATGATATCCACCTTTTGACTCTATGATAGCTTCGTCGTCAAACCCGTCTTCGCCGAGAGTATCTGTATAGGAAGTCGCTCGAGGGCAAGGAGCGCCAGATTTTCGAGAGGAAGCAGGCTGTCAAGGAGGCTATTGCTTGTAAGGGATCTCATTTCTCCATTCATCAATATCCTTTTCTAATTGATGACATACGTTTTTTTTTGTTTTCCTCAAACCATTTGGTCTATGACTAACCAAAATTTTCAACTTGCAATGTATGAAAACATCTTAGCTGGCAAGCCCATCCCTACAGAGCTCAAGAACGAGGGAGCCCAGTTTACAAAGGACCTGCAATATGATGAAGCACAGGAAGGTATGTCACCTAAACAACAAAGGAAGAGGAGATGATCTTTTTTGAAATAATATAAAGTCCAGCCAGACTGATCTGCTCCTGATGATCTTTTTTCAATAGCACCCACAACACATGAGGATGACGAATATGCGCGTGCAGGAGTGTACGACCCCAAAGTTCTGGTGACAACATCGCGTGACCCTAGTAGTCGTCTGCAGCAATTTGCCAAGGAGATGCGTCTCGTCTTCCCCAATTCTCAGCGTATCAACCGTGGTGGACATGTCATGAAGGAGATTGTCGATGCATGCCGAGCCAATGATGTCACAGATCTGATCATCCTTCATGAGCATCGTGGTGAGCCAGGTATGTCTGCAAGTGTGAGCATATAACGAATGCTGTGCGTGCCAATTTTGAAAGTTACGAAAAAGAAAGACTGACTGTGGTCAAATTTTTTTAAATTCTGTTTAATACATCTAGACGGCATGATCATCTCTCATTTCCCACATGGACCAACAGCGTTCTTTACGCTCAACAACGTGGTGTTGCGTCACGACATTAAGGATCATGGCACAGTTTCGGAAGCATTCCCACACCTGATTTTTGAAAACTTTACATCAAAGCTGGGCAAGCGCACAATGAACATTCTCAAATATCTGTTCCCAGTTCCCAAGGATGACAGCAAGCGTGTCATGACCTTTGCCAACGACAATGATTTCATTTCCTTCCGACACCATGTCTTTGTCAAGACAAGCCACAAGGATGTCCAGCTTGCAGAAGTCGGTCCCCGTTTTGAGATGAGACGTAAGTTGTTATTATTGTTACTGCTATTTTATTTTTCTGATCATGGGTGGGAGATAGTGTCATGTTGCTAAACAGAATATCGTATCTGTTATTTTGTTTTGTTGATAGTCTTCCAGATCAAGTTGGGCACAGTCGAGCTGACAGATGCAGACACCGAATGGGTGCTTCGCCCATACCAAAACACGGCCAAGAAGCGAACACAGCTCTAAAGTTTCTTCACGGTGGTGGCACTTTACGCATTTTAACACTTCATATTGTACTATACTTTTGAACAATACAAACCATTCTTGTGTACCTGAATTTTTTATTTTCTAGTAGCTGGATAAAGTGGCTTTTTATCTTTAAAGAGGGTTTCAGAAAAAAACGTTTTTTTTTCTTGTAGAAATCTCCGTCCTACCATATATCGCCTTTGAGTCAGAGAAGCAACTTGATACAAAAAGGCCCGCCACCCTTGTTTTTTTTCTCTCTTACCTTCATTCTTGTTTTCTCGCTCTCTTTCATTCACCCCCTTCCTCCTTCATTTCTATTTGGTTGAATCTCATTCAAAGGAATAAGACCCTCCACCACCTCACCCAGCTACCACCACACCTTGTTGTTAACAAATTCTTTCAGCCTACGCTTTGCAAAAAGAATATTCAGCTCAGGATTAGGGGAATTATCAAGCCTTTAATTCTCTCAGCAACAAACTCAGGAACCTACTTGATCACATAGTACAGAGAAAAGAAAAAAGAACAATGGCCACTCCAGTCTTTGAGCAAGAACAAAGTTCACGGACCCTGCCTAGCTGGGTGAACGATATCGTTGCCGGCACTGTCGGTGGATGGGCGCAGGTCGTCTCAGGTATTTTGCTCTTTTTTCATTCTCGGACATGCAACAACCCAACACAAAACTAAAAAAAATCCACGCTAGTGGGAACGTCCGAGGCTTTCATTGTTCTCTCACGCTTCTCCCACAGTTGTCTTTTGTTCAACAATGGCTGACGATCCTGTCTCCCTCCTTTTTTTTTCTCATGGCTCTCATACACTCACTCACTCCCCCCATGCGACCTTTCGATGATTCTATTCGTCAGGTCACCCCTTTGATACTCTCAAGGTAAATAGGGATATTTCCCAACAAAGAATCGAGAACTGCCTCCACCACTCCTCGACTTGGATAAAAAAAAACTTACCAGTAGATATTCTTTCTATTTCAATTATCTTGAAAAACCTAGGTCCGCCTCCAGACGCAGCCTAACCCACCCAAATATCATGGCGCAATGGACTGTCTCCGTCAGACCCTCAAGGAAGAAGGCGTATGTCGTCGTTTTTTTTTTTCCCTTTTTTTTTCTTGTTCGCCTTTTTTTTTTGTTGGTGCGCATTGTGCCTTTTGGACAACTGTGTACAGCCCTGTTTGGTTTTTCCCCACAATTTTTTTGTTGGTTGATGGCCCTCCTCAAATTGCCTCATTTGTCATCAGATCACCACAGGCGATTGACGACAAAGGACAGAGGGTGATACAACAGAACACCCTTCCCTTTTCAAAGGATTTCTTCATGAACCAACGAATTGACGTTATTCTGCTCTTCTATCATGTCTACAATAATAGCCTGCAGGCCTGTACAAGGGTGTCACATCTCCTCTGATGGGCATTGGTATCTGGTAAGCATCTCGTACCACTGGACCCTTGCCTTTCAATCTTTTTCTTTCTTGTCTATATCTCATCTAAACTTTTTTTCATTCTCCTACCCACTCCTCTCTCTCATCTATAGCAATGCCGTCTTGTTTGCAGCCAACGGCAACTTCCGACGCATGTTGCAGGGTGGCGATGAGTCTAAAGAGCTGACCTTGTGTAAGCCATCTGAACAACAAACCAACCGAAAAAGAAAGAGAAGAAGACTCACCACGACCATCGATAGCATCAAGGGCAATTAACACTCATACACACATTCTTTTTTCTTCTTTATTCATGTTTGTTAGTCCAAATTGGTGTGGCTGGATCCATGTCTGGCGCCGTAATGGCATTTGTCAACTGTCCTGTTGAACTGCTCAAGGTCAAGCTGCAGACACAGTATAAGCCCGGTCCCGGTGCTGTTGCTTCTGCTGTTCCTGCCGAGAAGCCCGTAAGCATAACATCAAGTCTATAGAGCATTTTGAGGATGATGCTATCAATGTCGTTTATACCTTCTTGCTAACCTTCCTTTTTTTGCCCCTCTTCTTCATTGCTTCCATTACCAACTTTCTAGTATAAGGGAGTGTTGGATGCTGGCGTCCGCACTTTCCGTGCACAGGGTCTGCAAGGCCTGTACCGTGGCATGGGTATCACCCTCCTTCGTGATGTTCCCTCCTACTTCTCCTACTTTGTCACCTACGAGGGCACAAAGCGCCTGCTCGCTCACACCAACCACCAAGGCCGTGTTGCAGACCTGTCGCCTGCTGAGCTGCTGCTTGCCGGTGGTATTGCTGGCTTTGGCGCCTGGATCCCTTGCTATCCACAGGATGTCATCAAGTCGCGCATGCAGTCCACCACCTCGTACCGCTCCACCTTGGAGTGCTACCGCGCTCTCCGTGCCGAGGCCGCCGCCACCTCCTGGCGCGTCTGGTTCAAGGGCTTTGGCCCAACCATGGCCCGTGCCTTCCCCGCCAACGCCGCCACCTTCTTCTTCTTTGAGTCGACCATGTCTCTCATGCGCAAGCTCTAAAAAAAAAAAAGAAGAACAACGTCAAGCAAATCACACACAAAACACCCATTTCATATAGCATTTTTAGTTTATAGACAAAAGTATAGAGTGTAACAACAGCATCTTCATATTCCATTCATCCATTGTCATGTTTGATCGTCTTTATTTTTCTCTCTCTCTCTCTCTCTCTCTCTCTCTCTCTTGGAAAAATACGAGTTTGGTCTACATTGCACTACAACATATGACCGTGTATAAAAGAAAGAAAAAAAAGCTACATATTGAGAAAGGAATATGATAGGAAGATGAGCAAAGAAAAAAATAGCTCATGTAGACATTCACCTACACATCCCACTATATCTTGTTTAGCGGAACTGTGTAAATGTCGTCTTGCTCTTGTTGTTGCTGGCTCCCCACGTAGAGTTGTTGTTATTGTTCGCCGACGCGCCCCAGGTGGTGTTTGTGTTGGATGAACCCCACGCGGACGTCTGGCCTTGCTCTTGACCAAAGGTGCTAAAGCCAGATCCTCCACCAGATCCTCCTCCAAACACCGACGATCCACCACCACTGCCAAACACGCTGCCACTCGACGAGCTGTCAGTTGTCCAGTCGACTGTTCCACCACCTTGATCAAACGCGCTCTTGCCGCCTTGCTGCGCGAGTGCTGCAAATGCATTACCGCTCGATGCAAACGCGCCAAAGTTGCTCTGTGGCGCCGAAGAGGTTGTAGTGCTATTGGCCGCTGATCCAAAGGCCGACTTGCCAAATCCGGATCCCAGGGTGGATGTCTGTCCAAAGCCAACTCCAAGAGTGGACGTCTGTCCAAATGCAGTGCCGCCAGATCCGAGCGTCGAAGTTTGGCCAAAAGCGCTTCCACCACTACCAAGAGCCGATGTTTGGCCAAAGGCACTTCCTCCAGTACCCAGCGCTGATGTCTGACCAAATGCACTTCCTCCAGTACCGAGTGTTGACGTCTGGCCAAATGCACTTCCGCCAGTACCGAGCGTAGACGTCTGGCCAAATGCACTTCCACCTGTACCAAGAGTAGAGGTCTGGCCAAACGCACTTCCACCGGTTCCAAGCGTCGACGTCTGGCCAAAAGCACTGCCTCCAGTTCCAAGTGTCGACGTCTGACCAAAAGCACTTCCTCCAGTGCCAAGCGTCGATGTCTGACCAAAAGCGCTTCCGCCGCTACCAAAAGTCGACGTCGTTGTCGTTGTAGTAGCGGGTGTCGATCCAAAGCCCGATGACTGGCCAAATGTTGCCGTGCCAGAGCCCCATGCTGGCTTTTCACTAGACACTGGTGCTGCCGTTGTAGTCGATGACGCTGGTGTACTCGTTCCAAAACCGCCCCATGCTGTCGACGTTGTAGTTGGTGCAGTCGAGGTGCTGGTGGCAGTAGACGTCGCCATCGATGTCGATCCGAATCCCCATCCTGCAGACGAAACACTGGGTGTCGCTGTCGACGAGCCAAACGACGACGATCCACCAGAAATACCACCCCAGCTCGAGAAGAGCGACGCTGTCTCATCCTTTTCGCCTGCTCCACTGGCAGCGCCGCCGGCTGACAACGATGTGGCACTGACAGGTGGCAGCAGCTCCGATGCTGTGCTTGAAATATCATCATCCTCTGCCTCAGAGTCTGCTGGTGAGAGACCGGGGACGGGCTTCTTAGCCGTCAGGACCGGCGAGAGGTTGTCCGCCTCCTCCGCAATATCCTCATCATCGTCTTCGTCAGAGTCGGCAGCCATCACGCGTCCTGAGGTGACAGGTGCAGTAGGAGATGTCTCAATGGGTTCTTCCTTCTCTTCCACCTCCTGCTTCACCTCTTGCTCCTCCTCCTGCTCCTCCTCCTCACTCTCCTCGACATCCTTGGTCGATTCAGTCGGCTTCTCTACCAGGTTGAACGACTCTTCCGAGCCTGCCGAGACCTCTTTGCGGAGTGCAGGACGAGCAGTGGCAGCAGATGATTCTGTCTTTACAGTCTCCTTCTCACTCTCATCGACCTCTTCCTCTTCCTCTTCCTGCTCTTCTTCCTCATCCTGTGCCTTGGATGGTGGTGCAGCAGCAAGCGATTCATCTTCCTCCTCCTCCTCCTCCTCCTCCTCCTCTTCCTCTTCTTGCTCGACAGGCTTGGCATCAACCTTTTCTGTCGTTGTTGTCTCCGGTTTGACAGGCTCCTTATCCTCTTGCTCTTCCTGTTTCTCCTCCTTTGCGCGCTGAAGCGTCTCTTCCTTGTCTTTGTCTTCCTTGTTTTCTTCATCGCCAGACACCTTGCTCTCTGCTGGTTCAGGTTCCTTAGACTCCTTTGAAGCCTTGGACTCATCTTCATCCTTCTCCTTTGCCTCCTTGGCCTGGGGTGCCGCTTCATCACTCTTCTTAAGCAGATCCACAAAGATGTTCTTCTTGCCCTCCACAAATGTGGCAAACGGCGATGCTGAGCTCTTGCTACCACCACCAAAACCACCAAACACGCTACCGTTAGTGTTCGTAACGGTGGACGCCGAAGGAGAGGAGCTCGCCGTTGTCGTACTGGTAGTCGTCCATGATGTCGTGCCAAACGACATGGGCGCCGACACGGTTGGGAACGCCGATTTGGTGGTGGTTGTCGTTGTTGACGTGGAAGATGTCGTTGTTGCGCCAGACAGTCCACCAAAGGCACTCTTTGGTGCAGGGAACGAATAAGCTGGTGCAGCCCAGCTGGACGTGGACGTAGCAGACTGGCTCGATGGAGCACCAAATGCGGATTTGAATACGGTTGGCTTCTCCTGATCTTGCTTTTCTTCGGCCTTTCCTCCTCCTTCCTTTTCTTCTTCTTCTTCTTCTTCTTCTTCTTCTTCTTCACCTCCTTCTTCTTCACCTCCTTCTTCTTCTGTAACAGCGTCTGAGCCATGCTGATCTTGTTGCTGGAGGTAGGCTTCATACTCTGCTTCTTCATCAAAGTCTACGTCATACTCTTCGCCTTCACCGTCATCGCCTTCATCATAGTCTTGCTCGTCATATTCTTCTCCTTCCTCCCCTCCGTATTGTTGATCGTCGTACTCCTCCTCTTCTTCACCTTCCTGATTTTCATCCTCAGGCACCTGCTTTTCCTCTTCCTTGGCTGGAGGAGCAAAACCTGGGAACGATGGAGGCTTCGGCGCTCCTCCTGATGCTGCAGTTCCTGATGCTGCAGGTGCCGCACTAAACATAGTCGATGAACCAAAGAGCGACGTCGTAGGCTTCGCTGTAACGGCTGGCGTGTCTGCAGTTGCACCCTGTGGTTTGGCAAACGAAAAACCTGCAAAGCCGCCTGTCGTAGCAGCAGGTGTGGAAATAGAAGCAGCAGGAGCTGGCGTCTTGGCAAAGCCTTCAAACAGCGGCTTGGACGTCGCTGGAGTAGCGTTGGCGGCAGGCACGTTAAAGCCACCAAACATGGGCTTGCTGGCACCAGAACTGCCCAGAGCTGTCGTCGTGCCAAAGCCACCAGCAGCAGCGGCAAAGGTTGACCCGGTAGCAGGAATCTTGGCGTTGGACGCCATACCAAACGATAATGGCGCTGCTGTTGCTGCAGGCACCACTGGCTGGCCAAAGGACAGTGTTGTTGTGTCCTTGGACTGACCGAACCCAAATCCTGACACTGTTGATGAGGGTGTAGGTGCCATGCCTGTTGCAGGCATGCCAAACGAAGGCTTGGGAATCGTCGATGACGACAGTGAATCGACAGGCGTTGCCGCCGCGGGTACTCCCATGGACGGGACAGTAGCCGTCATTCTCTTCTTGGGTTGGTCCGAGCGCCGTGGGGTTGTTGAGATTTCAACCTCTGGCAAGTTGGGCAATGCTGCCAGGTCCTTTGACATCCCTCGCTGAGACACCTGGGTGTTGACCAATACCTTGTACTGACTTCCCAAAGCAGCCTTTTGAAGCTGGCGCGAAAGATTCTGTCGTTCAGGCGCCGTGCTCACGCCGAGTGCCTGCGACGAAATGCTGATGCTTGTCTTGCGCGACGCTCCCGTGGATGTCGGTGCTGCCGCCTTTGCCTTTGTTGATGCCTTTGACGCGCCAAGCAACTCGGATGGCTCACCCGGCAGACGTACCTGGTTGATCGAGAGTCGATCAAGTTCTTCTGCCAAGGATGCTAGATCGTTCTGTTTCGACAAGAGTGCATAGCTAATGTTGCGGATCGAGCTGTGAATACCCTCGAGTGCTGGGGGGCGCGACGTCAGGCCTTCGCGGATGCGGTTAGCCTTCTTCTGCAATGCCTCCACATAATCCTCCAGATCCTTGAGCCGCTTCTCAATCGTTTCCAACGAGTTGGCCATGCGCTGAAGTCCAGCCGTCTGTGCCGGCGTAAGTCCACGATCATCGTCCTCGTCATCATCTGCGTTCGCCTTGGCATCCTTGCGGTCCTTCAGCAATCGAAGAATCTCATCCTTCTTGTGGATTGTCTTGACCAGCTCGCTATGCAACGTTGCAAAGCCCTCGTCGACCTCAGAGTTCAGTGCCTTGATCTTGTCTGCAGATCGCGCATGCGTCTCGATTTGTGTCTTGACCAATGGTGCTTCTTCAAACAGAGTCTCACGTGATTTGATCAATGCATTCGTTTCATCTACCAGCGATACTAGCGCTGCAAGCTCGCGCTTCATCACCACATATGTGTTCTCAAGCTGCTGCGACAGCGCCGCCATTCCGGGACTGACGTTAATCACCGGTTCCTCGTGCTCATACACTACCTGAGGGGTACTCCGTGTGATCTTGATACGCTCATCCGCCTTCTGTGCCGCCGCAATCGCCTCCGACGGAGATGTTCCCTTGAACTTGGCAGGAGGAATCACTTTGGGAGTGATAACTGGTTCTGGTGATGGCACAGTGACTGGACCACCAACTCGTCCTTGAGCAGCTTGACCAAACGAATTCTGGCCGCCAAAAGAGAACTGTGGTGTTTGAGCGGTGGTAGTCGTCCCGAATGAGCCAAATCCTTTGGCAGCGGCGGCAGGCGCAGGTGATGCCACAGTAGCAGGTGCCGGTGTAGTTTTGGGAGCTGCTTTAGCAGGTGTCTTTGAGGCTGATTTTGCTGCTGCCGCTGGATTGAGAGCAAAAGGTCGTGCATCCACCAAGCATGGGCATTTGGAACCATTCTTGGCTGCTTCAATATTGATAAGCTGGAAAGCTGACAAAAAGCCCTCATTGTCGTACACATATAGCACAGGAACAGGTTCAATCTCAGGATCTTCTTCATCCAAAGGCAGAAGCTTCTCCTTTGATGTCAAATCAAAGGTGAGACCCACGCAAAACACCTCTTCCGAGTTTAGAGCTGAACTGGGAACACTTGCGCGTGCAGTATCCTCGAGATCCCAGTTGCTCCATGCACCGTCCTTTGATCTCCCAATCACACCCAAATCAGAAGATGGCGTCGCTGCAAGAACCATGAGTTCATTGACTTCATCCGTCCTATTAAATGTGTGTGATAAATTCAAACGATCTTTTGTTAATTCCTACACTTGATTGGATTCCTATGTCATGTCATCGTAGAAGATAAAATATAAAATTGAGAACTTACCAGTTTTTCAGGGACTGTGTGACAAAGTAGGTGTAGCCGCGAACATCAATGTTGATTGGGAAACAAAGATCTCCATAGTTGTAATAGATGGTCTCAGCCTTATCCTCCTTGGAGACAATGCTCACTTGATACTGGTGAACTGGAGCATCATCTTCCTCTGGTTTGCAGTATGCCGCCAAAATGACTGCGGTCTCTAGCCACTTGATTGATACGACTAGTAAAAAATGAACCGAACAACAAAAAATGTAAGTCCATGATTTAAATATTTCAATGAAGAATAGCCAAAAAATCACAAATAAACAGTGCAAAAGAAAAAGTACGTACCTCGATCTCCTTGATTCTCCTGTGGTGGGAGATGTACCTTTTTCTTCTGGCCCTCAGGTGTGTACTGGATCATCGATCCAGTTGCAGTACCGCACATAATCTGCTTGCCCTTTGAGGACCATCCCATAGCAGTAAACTTTCCGTCCTTGAGTTCACTGATGATAGTGCCTTCCAGGCTGACAATCCGAATGGTTTGGTCTGTAAATAGAATGGCTGCCATATCGTTTCTCTCCGTAGAAGGGTTCGGTTGGAGGTCCAGAATATCTTTTTTGACATTAATCGACTTGAATGGCTTTGTTTCGGTTGGCTAAATGGTGTTTTGAGAGTATGAGATAATATTGATAGATTGATCATCAGTATTCAAAAATTAACTAAGGATGTTCACGACATTCTCTCCTGTAAAATCAAAACCTACATGTCGGAAAAGCGCCTCTAGGCTGTAGATTAGGATCCTCTGTGTATTGGTGACAACGATGAGGTGGCTTTCATCTGCGGAGAGACGAAGTACGCGAACGCTGGAGCCTGCGATTGGAACGTTGATGGCTGCATCTACCTTGTGAGGCTTGTCCGTGATAGCCTCTTTAAATTCTCTTCGCAACCTTTCCGTAGTATCCACAACAAAACCTACATGGAGGCAAGAAGGATTAAAGAGTGAGCCAAGAAATCTTGGATAAGCAAACATGTATCAAAGAATTGGTTCAGTGCAAATGTCGCTTGACGTATTATTAACAGATCGGGTACCTGTGTCGGTCGCGGCAGCAAAGCAGCCATGGATATTGGAAACAACAAACAAGTTCACTCTGTCCTTGGTACCCTCTGGGAGCGGCTTGTCGGAAAGCTGCAGACGCGACGAGTTTGTGATTTCTTTGAATTTGATGCCCTACATTGAAACATTGGCAATGAATATTAGAACACTTCGAGTGAGAATCAAGCTTCCATTTGGAATCAAAAAGCTACATAAACAGGAATGACTTAGGATTTAGTAAATTAGGCATGTAGTTGGTACCTCCATGGGCGTGAAATTCACGGTCTCCTCAGTGACCTTTGGTGCCGCCATGGTTGGTTACTGGCACTCGTGAAACAAAGGAATGGTGTTTAGGGAGCTGCGAGAAAGTATGTGTGTGTGGCAATACAAGTTTATACTACAAAGGGCTGTCATGAGTGTAACACATGCGATTGTTCCTGTTTCCATACCCTGTTGCCCATTTTTGTATTACACTCTTTTCCTCTGAGGACAGATAACTTCGCTCCCCTTCCCCCTTTTTCTCTTTACCCTTTGCCCTTTTCCGTTTCCACAACACCTCGTTAACCCACTCCCTTGCAGGATACATACTATGAGTTCAAAGAAGATCTACGTGATGACTGGCGGTAACGTCGGTATTGGCCTTGAGTGTGCCAAGGTGCTTCTGCAGTCAGAGAAAGATGTCCATCTTATCCTTGGCTGTCGCGACAAGACACGAGCTGAAGCTGGTGTCGCTGTTCTCGAAATGATCATGGCCGATTCTGGCAGCAGTGGTAATACTGTTGAATATTGGCCACTCGACCTAGCCTCTCTGGCGTCAACCCGTGAGTTTGCTGCCAAGGTACTCGAGACGTACCCTCAGGGCATTCACACCCTCATTCTTAACGCTGGTCTGGTGAAGAACTCGCGCACGACCACCTCTGATGGCTTTGAGACGAGTGTCCAAGTCAACCATCTCGCTCAGTTCCTGCTGGCTTCTCTCATCGTCCCTGCCCTTGCCAAGGCTCCATCGACATGGCCAGGCGAAAACGGCTGCATTACCCTCGTCACCTCATCCCTCCACATCAAGGGCCTTGGTCGAGGTCGTGGCCCTGAGTTGACCATTGAGAACATTGATGGTTCCAAAGACTATGAAGGTAATCACACATTCATCCCTTTCCTTGCCCCGGTTGGACTTGATATCTTCTAGAAAAGCTCCCAGAGATGCAAAGAAAAAGGACATGCAAACAAGTATTTTATCCCACGATCTTCATGGCACAGGGCGACGACACGACGGGTTTCTAAAACATGAAGAGCCGCAAGTAAAAAAGTTTATGTCGCAGATTGCCACGCATCGGGACATCCATAAACTGATCCCGCCCACCCAACTCTCATAACGCACCTTGACCAAAAAAACACTTATCTGATTCTTTTTGGCTTTAGAGCGGAATCACATCTAAAACATACTTTCTATCTTATTTTTCTTTGTGTAAAAAAAAATAATAGGAATGCTCATCTATCGCAACACAAAACTGCTACAGATGCTTTGCTTCCAGCTCCAAGCCTCGCGTCTGCGCACCAAGTATGGCAACGCCATCACGATCAACGCCGTCAGCCCTGGCTTTGTTCCAACGACTGAATTGAAGCGTGACTCTGACTTTGCTACCCGCCTCATGATGGACACTGTCCTCTCCCGTCTCGCGATCGCGACCACTGTCGATCAGGCTGGTCAACGCGTCTACAACTGCATCAGCAAATTCCGTGGACCCGATGGTCACGGCAAATATTACGACAAGGACCAAGTCGTCTCACCTGGTGAAGAGGCCCTCGATGCTGAGAAGCAGGCCTTTTGGTGGAAATGGTCTATCGAGGCTTTGAAACTCACCGACGACGCCTTTTAACAAAAAAAAAATAACTCATCGCATAACAGTTTTATGGTATCCCCGCGTTTTTTATTTCATCTTTTCCCTACCCTACCCTATCCTGCCCCTGTAAGGCAATAAAATTTTCCAGTTTCATATTCATTGGTTCAAGTACCGCCTATTACCCCTTAATATGGGCCGTTCCGAGATTCGTAGCATGGACCTTGTAAAGCATGCATTGTCTACAAAGGGGGAGCGACTTGTTACTACATCACACCCTCTGTCACATAATGTTCTCCACTATCAAGGTATATAGCAACGTCAGGGGCAACCACCATTACAGGACTAGAGAAATGACACAATGAGTTGTAGCAATGGAGATTTTTTTTGTGGCCATGAACCTTGATTTTCTCCTTGCGCATCCCAATTGAACTTGACATCGGATCTGCTGAACAGCAAGGACAAGAAGAAGAAGGAAAAAAAAGAAGAAGAATAGAGTCTCACACCTTTTCCTTGGTCTACAATTTTATGTTGTCCATATTAGGCACGGTCGGTGGTCGCGTTGGGCGCTGGCGCTGGTCTCCTGGCTACTCTCTCCAAGCCCGTTGTTCACGCCGAGGGCAAGGATCAGCGTGTTCGCAAGGTAACGAGAAAAAAAAAGAGGCATCAGAAAAAAAAGGAAAATAACGAAAAGAGCATGAGAATAGGATGGATTCCTTATAGTCAACATTGTAGTATATCGAGTGCAAGTCTGAATCTACGTTTATTTCTCACATGAACAAAAACACGTTTCTTTCATATATTAGCTCCCTGTCTACGACGATCCCGAGCCCGAGATGGTCGTCAAGGAGGAGCCCACTCGTCTGGATGAAGCCATCAAGGTCGCTCGCCAGGAAACTGACCGCCAGATCCTCGGCATGAAGACTCACCTCCAGATGGTCACCAACAAGGTCGTCGATGTCGAGAAGGAGGTCGAGAGTATGAAGCCCAACAACCAATTGCTTTTTTTATTCAAAAGGATTTCCTTCATCTTCTATATGGAATCTATGATCTAGGCCATTTTCTCATTTTTCACTCTATTCTATCTGTAATATTTCCCAATCTGGGTTTGTCCTGGTGATTAGGCACCGTCAAGTCTGTCCTTGTCAAGGAGGAGGAGGTCATGCCTGCCGCAATCTACGTCATTGTTGCCGGTTTCGCTGGTTCCATCTTTGCCAAGCGTCGTATGTTTTTCCTACTGTAACCCATGCATTTTTTCAACGCATGTAGAATTTGCTCCGCATCCTCTAACATTCATATTTTTTTCTTTTATTCTCCCATTTTTCTATTTTGTTTTTTTTGTTACTGCATGTCAAAAAAAAAACGCATTCTCGTTGCCATTACGAATAACAACAACAACAATACACGTTAGGCAATGTCGTTCTGCGCTTCCTGACCCCTGTTGCATTCTCGGCCATGGCTTTTGGTTACTTCTTCCCCAAGTCTTCGAACCGCCTGATTGAGCGTGCTTCCAAGTCGGATCTGGCCAAGTACCTGCCCGCTGATCTGCAGCAGCAAGTCCGCCAATTTACTCAGCAGAGCGAGTCCCAGCTCGTCAAGGCCGTTGAGGAGGTCAAGCAGTCTGTCCAGGAAGCCAAGGACACCCTTGAGAAGACTGAGAAGAAGACCGAGAAGAAGGTTGCTGAGGTCATCCAGAAGACTGAGCAGAAGGTCAAGGAGATTACGGAGGATACCCGCAAGAACGTCTAAAAAAAACAAACAATCCAATATTTTCCCCACTCCATTAAAAGAAGATATATCAAAAAAAAGTTCAAGTTGTTTGCATCACTGAAGAATCAACATTCCATTTTTACACACATAGTATAAAAACAATACAAATACATCATGCAAACTAGTAATCAATCACACAAGTCATGGTGGGCATAATATTAGAATATGGTGCAAGATCAGAGATCTTTGTTTATGAGAAGGTTTATAGACATACAAGCAAAATAAAACTACAACGCTGGCTGGTAATGGCAAGGGGGGAAAAAGAAGAGCCATAACCAAAAGAATGACGAAAAAAAAGATAGAGGGGAATGGGAAAAAAAAAACCAATGGCCAGCAAAAATACAAAATGGGTGTAAGTACTAATACAAAAAAATAACTGTACAAAACACCCCGCGGGTTCTTTTTTTCCAAGAGGAAAAATTAAAGATTGCCCCGCGAGGCGAGAAAATGAAAATAAAAGTTTTTGTACAAAGGCAAGAGAGGAGCCGCAGAACACTTAAAAAATAGTGTAGTTGCGAATTTGAGCTTCTTTTTTGCTTTCACAAAAAAGAAAAGCTCGAACCACCTCAGCCACTTCGGACTTAGCCTTCCCTCTTTTCCTCAAAGGAAAAAGAAATAGGAAGAGCAAAGGAAATCTAGCATGCGCGTTCTCGTCTCTTCTCTCACCAATGTCGAAACCATCTTCATCCTCTCGCCCTGACAAAAGGATTTCTTCTCTCATTCCAACCACCACTTCTTTCCGACCTTCTCTTGGTGTCCGACTTGCTTCGTTCTTCTCCTCCTTTCCACGCAGAGCTTGTTGGTTTGATGTTGGTTGGATGTGTTAGACATTGTGGGAGGGTGGGCGACGCACTAGTTTAGTGCTCATCCTCAGCCTCAAGAGCCTTGGCCTCAGCATCAGTCAAGGCCATGAGCTCCTTAAGCGACTCCTCGATGATGCGAACACCGTCCATGAGCTCAGCCTCGGTGATGCACAGAGGAGGGGCGAGACGGATGATGTTCTGGTGAGTAGGCTTAGCAAGGAGACCCTTCTTCTTGAGAAGAAGGCACAGCTGCCAGGCAGTGCGGCCGTTCGACTTGGCCTCGTCGATGACAATGGCGTTCAGCAGACCACGGCCACGGGTAAGGGCCAGAGCGGGCGAGTTGATCTTGGACAGAGCAGCGCGGAACTTCTCGCCGAGAATAGCCGACTTCTCGACCAGGTTGTCCTCCTTGATGACCTCGAGGGCAGCAATGGCGACGGCGCAGCCGAGAGGGTTGCCACCATAGGTCGAACCGTGCTCACCAGGCTTGATGCAGAGCATGACATCGTTGTTGGCAAGGACAGCCGAGACAGGGTAGACACCACCGGAGAGGGCCTTACCCAGAAGGATGATATCGGGCTTGACGTTGTCGTGGTCGATGCAGAGCAGCTTGCCAGTGCGGGCAAGACCAGTCTGGATCTCGTCGGCAATGAACAGGACATTGTGCTTCTTGCAGAGCTCGGCGACCTTCTTCAGGTAACCGTCATCCGGGACCATGATACCGGCCTCACCCTGGATAGGCTCGACCAGGAAGGCGGCAACCTTGTCGCCGTTGTGCTCAAGAACGTACTCGAGATCCTCAATGTTGTTGTAACGAATGGTGCGACCAGTCTTGGGATCGACGGGGCCGACCTTGGGGAGGTAAGGGCCAAAGTCATTGCGGGCATCGGGATCAGTCGACATGGAGATGATACCAACAGTGCGACCGTGGAAGTTTTCAGTGCAAGACAGAACGACAGCCTCGTTCTCGGGAATACCCTTCTTCATGTAACCCCACTTGCGGGCAAGCTTAATGGCGGTCTCAACAGCCTCGGCACCGGTGTTCATGGGCAGGACCTTGTCATAACCGAAGTACTCGGTGACGTACTTGGCATACTGACCAAAGATGTCATTGTAGAAAGCACGCGAGCTGAGAGTGAGGCGCTGTGCCTGGTCGCAGAGAGCCTTGACGATCTTGGGGTGGCAGTGGCCTGGAAGAGCGAGGGAAGAGTTCATTTTTTGGAGGACAAAATAAAAATAAGTTAGAAGGCACACGGACGAAGAGAAGAAAACAAAAAAAAGGATAGGAGAACACAACATTATGTTCAGCTGTTTGTTGGGTTACGTTGCATGCATGTCAAAGTGTTGGTGACTAAAAATGATCTGGGGCGTGCTGGAAAAAAAGGGTCAAAAGAACATGAGATTAAGCAAAGAACGATTGATACCTTGATTGGTGGCCGAGTAAGCCGACAGGAAGTCCATGTATTTGTTGCCCTCACAGTCCCAAACCCAGATGCCCTGAGCCTTGGAGAAGACGACGGGAAGAGGGTGGTAGCTAAAGCGAAGCAAGTTGAAGACAAGCAATGCATAAGTATCTTTGAAGTACAAGAGGTGAAGAGGCAAGGGAATCAGAAGAGTGAGCCAGAGAGGTGGGACTTACTTGTGGGCACTGTACTCGTGCTCGAGATGCATAATCTCCTTGTTGGTCAGGTTGTGCGATGCCATGGCGAAATGAGAGAGAACGGAATGAGGAAGGGCGAGGGGTGTTTTGTTGGAGTAAGCAAAAGAGAAGAAGAAGAAAAAAAGGATGAGGTTGGATAGTTGTGAAGTATTTATATTCGAAGTGACCACACCGGGCGGGGTGAAAGAGGGCGAAGAGGCGGAAGGAGAAGCTCGTACGCGATTGGAGAGTGGGGCGAAAAAAAAGTATCGAGGCAGATGGAAGTCAAGGAGGAAACCAAACACAGCACACCCAAAAAAGCTGGGCCCGATCGGGGGCAGTGGGCAACAACACACCTTCTCTGTTTGGGTACTGTCGGTTTTTTTCAGTAGTACTCTGACGTATCTGGTGCTTGTAATGTTTCTCTCCATTGCGGAGGTTGAGGGAGTGGGGTGGGAGGTTTTGCTGTTGTGGCTCTCGTCCAAAGTGTACGTTTGAATTCTGTATAATAAAATAGTGTACTGCTGCAAGAACTCCCTCTGAGCTTGCCACTGTTGCGGACAAAGGAGTGTGAGAAAGTTGCCCGAATAGGCGTTGAAAGATCTTCATTCTCCGCAGCCATTGGCCGCTCAACTTTTCGTTCATCACAACCTTCTTTTCCACCGACATCCATGAACAAAAAATATTGTTTCTTCTCTCCTCTTCTCTTCTTCGTTCTCTTGTTCCAAACTCCCCCCAAAAGCCATCGTGACCTCTAATGGATAGAAATCGAGAGATGACAACGCAAACATGCGGCTACACTTAGCCTTATTTTTCCATCTGCAAGCTAGGAGCACTACTCCCGAGCTAACGAAACCTGACGGAATAAATACAAGGCTGGGAATGACAAACAGAAGGGGCCTCCCTTTAAGATGGGCCCCCTTTCAGTCTCCTCCCATAATCCACTCCCTTTCTCTCTCCTTTCCAAGTGCAATCCTTCGAGTCTATTGACCTTTGTATCTCCTGAGGACGATCCGTGGCTCGCAAACCACAGTTGTGGGTGGTTCTGTCTTTTTTAATGTTAGTGGTGGTACACAGTTTAACTCGCACTCCCTGTGCAGCCACTCCCTCTTGTCCTTTCACCTCTCACCCCTCTCTACCTCACTTCCAATAATCAATGTGGGAATTTTAGGTTTGAGATGAAGTCACCACAATAGGCTGGGTGTTTATGAAAAAAAAAATCCAACTTGGTCAAGTTCCAGCGACTTGTATATAAATTTTAGGCAATGAAAGGGAACATAGCCTTGCGGTTACGAGGGTAGTCGGAAAACTCCTTGCGGTAGCTCTTGTGCTTCTGGACGGCCCAGATGTACATCTGGCCAGTGGCAACAATCAGGAAGAGATAAGTGGCCCAGGACTGGGTCAGGATGGCGACCGCGGTCCAAGCAAGCGTCTCAAAGAAATAGTTGGGGCACGAAACCAGGTTGAAGCCATAGCCACGGGGGATCTTGCGCACGCGTGTGCCTGGAGGACGCAGGTTGCGGAGCGTCACATGGGTGACATAGTTCGACAGCTCTGAGAAAGCGTAGAGGGCAATGCAGGCATACACAAGCAGTTCACTGCGTTGGCTCAATGGCTCGCTCTTGCCGTTCCAGGGTCCATAAACAAAGTAGGCCAGATTAACTCCAGACAGAAGATGATAGTGTGCCGAGTTCTTGAACAGGTTGCGGAGCGGCATAGTGCCATGAGAGAAACGGTGCACAAACAATGTCTCGTATTCACGCTTCAAGAAGTGGAGGATCACCATCCAGAAAGTGACGCTAATAGCCAATCATCAAGCAATGTCACAATGATACGATAGGTGATAAGCATTCACATGCAGATATCCTCCGCTTTACATTGGTGCCAATTTTTCCTTATGAGCCAATTGTTCCGTCGCGAAACCATCCCCAGTGGGAAGAAATAAACTAATCACTTACGTCTGCATCAAGCTGTGCTCAAAAGCCTTGCCATACCAGAGGGTTGGCAGGTAGAAGAAGATTGGATGAATGACCAGTGGGCCAGCATACTCAACCAAGAAGACGGTCCGCCAACTGATCTGAGGACCTAAAAATACCAAGGAAGGTAAAGTAGGTTAGAGGATATTAGCAGCGCATTAAGAAGCCAACGCGGTTAAACAAACTAACAAAGAGGGTATCTTGTCGCGTGTAGTTGCTTTTAAAGTATATAAATGTGTGTGCGTCGAGATTAAGGATCGCTTAGTCCATCTTTTCAGTTAATATCCTCTTCTTCTCTCATAACAGAAGAACCTCGTCCTGTTAAGTTAGAAAGTCATACCAAGGTCCTTGAAAGTGACCGAGTCGCCGTCCTTGAGGTTGTAGTCGGCAAGAGTCTTGCCTGCTGCAAGAGCAACAGGCTTGCCAGAAGCACCAGAAGCATCAACCGTCAGACGCTGACGGTCGGGGTAAAACTGGGGAAACTTTTTGGCGATGGCATTCTGAACATCTTCAACGCGGATCTCATCAGGAGAACCCGCGAGATCAAGAGTGATGGGGAACTTGCGCGACTTGGGCGACCGGGGCTTGATGGTCAGCTTCATTGTTGAAAATGGAGGCGGGTGAGGATGAAATGCAAATGCAAAAAATTCAACAGATAAACTGTGGTAGTCCTCTTGTAAGGGTCGAGGTTTCGCGCGCTGTATGAAAATCAGTTCGATGGGGTTGCGTTGGGGGGGGAGGGGAAGGGGGAAGATGCGGTAGAATTGCCCTCCCCTCCTCCCAACCCCGCCTTCAGTGTCGGTAATCTTTTCCAGTGGGCAGGGGAGATAGGCAACCTCTATACCTCTATTGGTGGCTGAAGCATTGTTCACCTCTGGCTTTTTTGGCAGGCAAAACTGATTACTGTCTCGCATGCTTAAAGCCTTCTTGAATCAACTCTCGGATTCAACACCAATTGGCTAACCATGGTGGTGCAGCAGAGGACTCGACAAAACTTCAATGCAACTGACCAGGCTGTGCCCTATGCACCAGTCTGGGACGACCTTGTCGCACCCTTCGACCGAAAGGACCCTCTGGTTGAGGCGTGGTATTCCTTTGTGACCGGAGCAAAACACGAACAACAGCAGTCCGGTCGCACCACCACCCAACAACAAACGTCCGCCCTAAAAAAGCTTGGTAGGCTTAAAATTCATTGCCAATATCAGGTCTAAATATGCCATCACTGCCCCATGTTGGGACAGAACGAAAGGCGATAAGAATGGTGTGGATCAGCACGGCGATGCGTATCCTCTGGGTTCTAAAAAGATTTTGATCTACGGATTTTTTTTAGAGCAAAGCTTGAAATTACAGCTGCAACAGAACGAGCAATTACTCCAGCAGCGTGATTTCCAGCAGGCATTTACGACATTCCTGGCGCTTCTTCACTTTGGCGCCATTAAACTTGCCACACGGAAACAGATTCTTGGCCTCCTTCAGCAGTTGTTGCCAATTTTTCATGAGGATGTCAACTCTTTAGAAGGCGTAGTCGCGCAGTCTCTCCGATCTGTTGTGATGAACGAGCTACTACAGATCGGCGACCTGCGTCGAGCAGAGATTGACATGGCCATCCACCAACGAGCTCTTTGTCTCTATACGACATTGGATTATCCACTCGGACGGACTGTTGTTCGAACTGAGATCGAGCCCATTCTTACAGCTCTCGCACATCAACTGCATGATCTTACAGTGTTGACCAATGTCAAGGTACTCGACAGATCTTATCTTATCTTTGTTAGTGATCTCCCCTCTTTCCTTCTTTCACTGTCTTGCAACAGTTCTGTTTACTAACATCCATTTGACGATGTGCCTCCTCTTCAATTCACCCATTTAGATCTCCCGCGATACAATCTCTGCAGAACGTATAGAATCGATGCTAAACCTGGAATATACACTCAAGCTGATCCTGGCATTCATCTCTCGATTAATCGAAGGCGATTCGGCGTTAACATCAACTTTGATTGTTTCTTCGACACAGCCGCTGAAACCCTTCCTCCGTCAAATCCTGCTTGACACACTCACCATCTCCTCCTCGCCAGCATATCAACGGGACATCACCCTCATCTCTGGCATGATCTTCACCAACTTTGTTGATCTTTCCTCGCCCAGTATAGAACAATCCAGTCAGCGCATTGTTTCTCTCCTTTTTGGAGAAAATAGCTGCAATCTCTCTCTTTCGCTTCCAGTACCACGCTCTCTTGTGATGCTCAAGGACGGTTGGCAGACTTGCGACGATCAAAAGAGTGGAATGAGCGAGGATGACGCGGGCATGTACATGCTAGGCATTGTGCGCGGCTTGTTGACAAATATTCGTAAGGAGGTGCTGGTTGCACCGATAGGATCGCCAAAATGGTATGCTCCAGAAGTCTTTGGAAGCATCCCCAGTAAGAACCTGGTTCTTCATGAGTTGCTCTTCCATGCCATCGCCTACCTCTGCGCTAATGCCAAAGATGCCTCCAGCAAGATCAATGCCTTTGAAACGATGGGACACTGGCTTCAACAGACCAACGTTCACCTAAATGACGCTTCATCAGCTTCCACTGCAATCAAGCAAGCTCTAATTGACTGTGTGACGGCTGAGGCTCAAGAAACACTTGTGGGATACGTCCTTGGTTACTGGGAGGACCCGATCGAGACTGTTCAGCACAAGGTCAAGAACATCCTGGAGCTATTGTTAGATACTGTCTACTTGAAGGCAAAATTTGCAAATGTTCACTCCACACCTTCCTTTGTGACAAACCTATTGGAACGTATTCTGATGGCGGATATTCATCGCAAGTCCAAATACCCCATCCTCGCTATTCTCACCAATCGGGTCAAGATCCTGGAGATCCAAGCCATTCAGCCGGACGTACTCACGCGATGCATTGAGGCGCTAGAGTATCTTCCAATCGTCACAGGAGCAGCAACTGCTGTCAACACTTTGATTGCCAAAGCATGGAAGGAGTGTCTTGAGCGGGATGCCAGCAGCGCACGTCTCCTTGTTGCGGAAATCGGAGGCAACAAGAAGAGTCCGAAGAATAAGACAGGCGACAACGAGGGATCCACCACGGCTGAAGTAGCTACCAAGCGGTTAATTGCAATTCAGCCCTGGCTAGAATTTTGGCTCAAACCCATGGCAAACGCTATAACTACTGACAACGACATGGTCCGTAAGCAGATCGGACATTTTGTTCTAGGACAAACTTTTGCCACATGCCCCGAAGCTTTTTGGTGCTTAATGGAGGTCCTTGGCGATCGACAGGGTCGCTTTTCTGGATACGTTATGGAGGAGAAATGTCGACTTAGTGCAATGGTGTTGGCCATTAAGACGGCACGATCGCTGGATCTCGTGAGCGCCGAAGATTATGCTTCAAAGGACAGCAGTCAGCTGGCCAGCCCATCTAGAGCCAAGATTGATATTGACATCCTGACAAAGGCTATGTTCCACCAGTCAGACGATATCCGGATTGATGTACTTGGTATCCTTTGTGAATCACGTCGTCCCACAGCACCGGTGAACATAGTCGAGTATCGTCTGCTTCAACAGTTCTTACCGTTGAACATGAACGTGGTCGTACCCGATTTCCGTCAAAAGATGTGCACATCTCTTGCCAAGTTTTTGTCGAGAGTTCGGAGCAATGTATACAACTTGGCACGTGATATCAAGCGCGTACACGCCTCGCTCGCCAAGAAGACGCTCAATGAAGCCAACGGAGCAGCTCTGCTGCAAGAATATGAAACCAAAATAGAGGAGGCCAAGTCTTTCTTACATTGGATGTTGGATCATCTCTTCTTATCCATTTATCCCGGAGCCTCGTATCAGCGTGTTTCAACATCCCTTCGGCTGTTGGGTATCCTTATCAAAACGTTTGGCATAGAATCCACGCCTCTACCACCTGGAGCCAAGGCAGGCGAGACAGCCGAGTTCCCCTTCCAACTGCCCATTGCAAGTGCTGAGCATATCTCGACGCTGCTGATATGCCTAACCCACCCATTTGACCATTGCCGTGAGCAGTCTCTAGAAATACTTTTGAGCATAAAGGCTCCGTTCTCTGGATATACGACACTAGACGAAGTGAGCAAACTGGTTCAATGGGGCATGACCCGCGTTGAGAGCACTCGCGCTGGTGTGAGTGACTCGGGCGGATTGATCCTCAAGGTCGTCTTTGTCAAGTATGCAATTGAACTCGGATGGGATATTCCATTACCATCACGCGGTTCATCGGATAATTTCACCAATGTTACTCCGTCAGATTTATCAGGAGTTCCAGCAGGTAACGCGAAGACACAAAAAATAATGTGCTAAAAGGCATGAGAGCCTTAAAACTGGGTTTTCTCCACAACGTTCAATGTACCTCTGTAAAGTTTTATACTAATCAATATTATGCTCACTTAAAAATCTAGTGGACTTCGTAAAGAGACTACAGAGCATATTTTGTGCTCAGATGGATAGAGCCAATAGTAACTTGCTTGATGCTGCCCACCACCATCCTTTACACGGCACGTTGATCGCCTTACGGTATATCTTTGGCTCGCTGGACTATCAATCCGCATTGCTCACTCAACATGCTGCTCTCCTGCAGCAAGTACACGAATCCATGTTTGAAATGGTTGAGAGAGCCTGCGGCATTGTAATGGGTGTTCTCTCGAACCCGTCTGCTGACGGTAACATCCCTGCAACATTCACGGAGATGGAGGAGTCCATTGATGCCATCATTGCTGCATCAGGAGCCGATGAACTTGAAGCAAGTGGTGGTCCGAACCATCAAGTTGTCCTGAGCTTCTGCTGGCGGACGATAAAAGAGGCATGTGGTTTCTTGGAACAAGTACTGGCGACGGTACCAATCCAATTGGACGCGAACGTTCGTGGTAGTGGACTTTTGCAGGCTAACACACTCGAGCAAACAGGCGCGCTATTCCGTCGGTTGTTGACCACTCTTCGTCATCCTGGAGCCTTTTCTGCTGTGTTCCCGGCGTACATTGTACTCTGCACACGGTTGCTCAACTCGACTGTACCCGAACTGAGTAACCTGCCCCGCATTTGGCTCGAAGAGAATTTAGATGCCATCTTGAATGAAGGCATTTCCGTGACCCGCCGAGGAGCTGGTCTTCCTCTTTGTATCCTAGCCATTGTCAACTCTGAGCTAGTCGATCAACGGCGCACGCTTCTCCCGATTGTCATGCGCCGAGTAATGGCTATTGCCAGGGAACCAGTGAGCCCTGAAGCCAATCAACAGGTTGATTTGCCTCAAGTCAACGCTATGAACGTGCTTCGGAAGCTGTTTGTTGATGCGAAGTTGAATACTGCCGTCTTGCCCTATGTCGGTCAAGCCCTTGAATTGGCCATTGGAGCCTTTTCATCCCCATCGTGGGCCGTGCGCAATGTCGGCGTGATGATGTTTTCAACATTGCTGCACCGTGTTTTTGGTGCCAAACGTGTTCGAGACGAGCATCAGGCCTTAAACGGCATCACTAGTAGAGAACTCTTTTCTCGCTTCAACGGACTTCGTGGTTTCCTTCTCCGCGAGCTCGAGATTGCCGTCCGTCAGTTGCTGAACAAGGATGGGCCAAATCAAAGCGGTGATCAGGATGACCGCGTTCATCCTGGTCTGTATCCTGTCCTGACGTTGCTGTCGCGACTCCAACCGAGCTTGCATGCCGATCCCGCAGACGCTGTTGACGGAGGTATGGACGACTTTACCGCGCTTGTCCGCCAGTGTGCTCCAAGTGTAATCTGGAAAACACGTGAAATGGCCGCACGTGCGCTCGTGCCTTTGGTACCTTCACGCGGGTTGATGGATCTTGTCGAGGAAATATGCAAATCTTGCATTGGCGCCAAGAAGAGCTCGAACGAACTTCACGGTCTGTTGGTTCAGATCCAGTTCCTGCTACGCGGACATATGCTTGCAGACGGTGTCGCCGATCGCGTTGTCCGGCGCCAATTTGCATCTCGCTTTGCTCCTCTTTTTGGCCCCGTAGCTGAACTTGTACTTCGCACAGGCTGTCCTTTGAACCAGTACATGGTACTTTCAATCTTGGCTGAGTTTGTCGTCGGTCAAGAATGGCAGGGTAGTTCCGTCCTTGAAGAGTCTGAAAAGGGTGTCGAGATGCTAAGTGAACAAGAAGAGATCAACGTGGCCACCAAGGAGTCCTTTGCTGATCTTCGCCAATTTGCGCTCAATGCCAGCCTTGCCGGCATCGCTCAATACAGCGGAAAGTACCGTGAGGTAATCGGTGGTCACTTGGTCCAGCGCCTGATGGTGCGCCTGGTGCTCATGCAAAGTATACTGTATGAGCAGACTACCCTTGACAGAGATCAGGCAACGGAGCTTTGTGTCCAGTTTTTGACAGCTGACGACTATGAGATTCGCCTTGAAGCTCTTGAAACGCTGCAGACAATGCTGAATACGCACAAAGCGGAGGCCGAGGTACACCTTGATCTTGTGAAGATCCACCAGACAATTATTTCGATTCTCTTCCAAAACGAACGTAATCTAGAATGCCTTCGTATCCAGGTCGCACTGCTACCTGTTTTGAACTCCGAGAGTCCCTTCCCGCGGCCAGCACCGGTCGACATGGTAGAGTTTTGGTCGCGCCTTTTCAGCCGAATGGACGATGAGGCAACCGGAGGTGTTGCAGTGGTTGAAACCATTCTTCCCGCTATTGGCAATGTTTTTTGTCAGGTACGTAACTACAAGCACCTTTATTTGTTTTATAGGTGAGACTGTAGAAGATTCCGAACGATGACACTGAACAAATGGCTCATGATAACACCCACATAGATTTGGAACGACTGTTCACTCGAACGGCCCGTGCGTCTCGAGTGTCTAAAGCGCTGGGCAGCTGCTTGTGCAAAGTATTCAGACGAGAGTCAGACACTGCAGCTGCGTGAGGCCGCGATGGAATCGATTGCCTTTTTCGCGGCGCAGCTGCTGTCCACGAGCTCAATTTCGCACCAAGATGGTGCTGTCCCTGCAGAACTCATGTTATTCAGCACTCTGATCCGCTTACTGCAAGACGACGATGTGGATGTTCGCGATGAGACGGCCGTGCTTGTTTCAAAAGGCCTTGGTCTCGACTTTGCTGTCATCGCAGAACGTGTACTTGTATTGCTCTACGATGAACTACTGAAGCGGTTTGCCTCTAAGAAAGGAGCAACGTTGAGCGAAGCTCGCATTCAGATGCTTGTCCAGCTCTTGGTGGAGGATTTGATGGGGACTAGCAAGCCTGACCGGGTTGTTTATGAGTCCCTTCAACCAACTAAGGTGCTCTTTGATAAGGAGTCACCTAACCTCCACCGCGAACCTTTGATCTCGATGCAGCTTGCACTAAAGTCTTTGAGATGGATCTTGTCTCTTGATCAAGACGGGGTACTGCCTGCCTCGGTGCGGGAAGGTCTCGAGAGTTGCCAGCAAGAAGCTGTCCGACAGATCAGCAAAGTACAGTCTGTGCTCGACGAGTGGTCGATTACGAAAGACGGACAGCGTGAGCTGGCGCCATGGGGAGTAACGGGCCGTAAGGTGGTGTTTGAGGTACTCTGGAAGCTCGCAAGTGGTGGTGGATTGACTCCGAAGCAACCCAACCAAGCTGAAATCATGAACTCCTACATTCATGACCCTGAAAGGGTGCATCCAGCCATTGTGGCAGCCAGCAGGTGGATGGAGGATACACAGCCAGTGTCTGCACGCGACACTATGTTTTTGATAGAGTAATCTTTATTTTATTTTGAAAAGATAATCATTATCACTTGGTTCGTTGCCACCATCAGTAAGTAAACACGGGTGATGGCGTCGCGTGTGAAGGGGGTGAAGGGACTCTGTTTCTCCTGTTTTATCTCTTCCTTTGGGAAAAAAAGGGACGAAGTTGTCGAAGTTGGGGCGATTACAATAATGTCCGCTCGGAAGAAGCGAGCATGCAAGCCCAAGGAGTGCAGGCTGCGAACGAGGGAACTTCGCCAACTTTCACGCCAAGACTCTCACCAGGGTTGAGGAAGAAAGTGTGCACCTTTTCCTTCCTCCGTCCTTGTGTGCTCTCTCTCTCTGCTCCTTTCCCTCCTCCCTTTTCATTCTCTGTTGCTCAAAGTACTTTGGGGTCCTGCTGCTCACTGTCAGTCTCTCAGCTTCTCAGTCTGTTTCTCAGTCTCTTCAGTCTCACACTCACTCCTACACCTTTTGAGTTGTTGTCTCCCCCCCCTTTTCACTCCCTTTTCCACTTCCACCTTACCAACCCACACCTTTTTCATTCTTTGAAAACTCGCCATTACTTGTCCATTGACCTACTCTCTCAGCCTCGGCACCACATACCATCGCTGCCTCCATTGATTCTCTTTTCTTTTTCCGTCTCTCCCTCCTTCACTCCCTTCTCACCCCCGTCGTGCCTCTACCACTTTCTGTTCCTTTCAACTGTTTCCCTACAGCACTCACCTATTCTCTCGGTATGTGGCCTTTCCTCGACTAGCTTGCGCTAAGAAGACATCTCAGAGACAATCACATCTCGAAAGCAGTTTAGCCCATGCAGACAACACACTATGCACACCCCAATTCAGCGGCAAGGATCTTTTTTGTAGCCATTTGGTTTTTGTCTCTCATTAACACACGCGCTCATTCCTTCTTTCTTTTATAGGCCCATAATGCATCGTTGATGACCTGCTGCACGCCTTCACCTCCTCCTCTCGACCTCCTCCTCCCTTCCCCTTGTTCCCTTGTTCCCTTTTGGCGCTCTTTCGCTTCTTGTACAGCTCCAGTAAGACAACAGCAACACCATAATCACTCAGACCGATATCTCACAAAGCTACAACTCAAGCCCACACAGAAACATGATACCCAGCCTGAGCCATAGTCGGCCGAGGCCTACCCACTCTCCTAGTAATCCGTCTGCATCATCAACATCATATCCTCACCAACCGTCAGCCCGGTCGCCACTCAGTAACGAGTCAACGCCTTTTGGGCTTTTTCGTCATAAAAATCTGTCCACCTCGGCCCTGCCGAATTCTCCCTCTTCACCACGAACCCCAGCTGCGCCTGGGCCACATCCTTTCAGTCAACATCACCCAAGTTCGCCCTCAGGCCCAATCCCAGTCTCCTCTCTAGCCCATGGTCCACGGGGACCATCTGGACTCAATGACGCTTCGAGCACAAGTAGTGGAGGAGGATTGTCGTCGTCTGTTCCTCGGTCGATGCCCCTTGGTGATTTGACGGGTGATTTGACCACGCCGCAACAGCAGCCGCAAACGCCAGCTTCGCTTCGATACATGGACTACAAACCCACAACGGTCTACACTCCAGCATCGTCGTCATCTGTTTCTGCATCGTCGGCTTCGGCCGCAGTATCTAACACAAGTGAACGGCAATCACCATTAGTTTTGCCACCTTTACCAGCTCTCACCAAGGTGTCACCGAGCAACAAGAGCAGTAACAACAACAACAACAACAACAACCTTACCATCAACACCTCAAACAATCAGGGCAACCACACCACCACCCCTAACAACAACAGCAACAACAGCAACAACAGCAACAACAGCAACAACAACTCATGCAGCGCCACCAGTGATACCGTGTCATCTCCTATGCGGCCGTCTTCGCAACAATACCCTGCACAGTACTATGCCTGGTGGGATTACATCGCTCAGGAACAGGACGAGGTCTCCTTTAAGAAGGGTGATCTCTTGCAAGCACATCGTGAGTTTGAGGACCTCTGGTGTTTAGGATCTGTGATGAAGCCGGACAGGCGCTCTTCTGCCCGTAATGGATTCTTTCCGCTCCAATATTGCTCATGCGATCCTCAGTGCTACGTACCACCAACCAAAGTTGCCCATCAACTCTTATCGGCAGCCACGTCGTCAGCATCACCAACATCAGGGTTCATATCACCAGCAGTTCCTTATCCTGTTGAGCCTGGAATGCGTCTCAGCATCGTCATCCCTTTCAATGGAACATCCCATGACGAACTCGTGCTCAGGCAGGGCAATCAGGTCCGAGTGGTCCATCTCTTTGACGATGGTTGGGTTGTGGGCGAACAGATCGACCATGCGGGCGTCACACTTGCTACAGGGGCTTTCCCACTTGCTGTCGCCAAGCTTGTGACGGCCGAACTGCTACAGGAGCAAGGGCTATTGAAGCAAAAAACTGCACCAGGGCCACTCTCAGCAACGCAGGACTCGAGTCTCGTCAAAACAGGACGCCAGCGGGAGGACGGTACCAACAACGTCAATAGTAATAGCAGCGGCAGCAGCAGCAACACAGCATTGTACCATAATATCTATACCAGCCAAAAGCTCGCCAAGCAAAGCTCGCCCAACTCTCCACCCTTCCAACCCTCCACTTCCTCTTCAGCATCTCACCGCGTCTCACCCTCGACGCTCCAGAATCGATCACCTTTGTCTGGTCTGGCACCGTACCGGGGAGCAGGGTCGAGTCCGAATCGTGGCAGTGTCCAGTCAGTGTTGAGTACCACCAGCAATGGAAGTAGTATCCACTCGTTCCCTCCCGTCAGCGAAGAACAGGTCATTCGGGCGCTGCAGGAACGGCCAGTCCAAGACGCCGTCGTTCAGGCATATTTGGCGCAGGGGGGTGACCCCAACATTCAGGATGCTCAAGGCAACTCGTTGCTGCATCTGGCTGTCAAGGCCCAATCTCAGGAGGCCCTTGTCTTTTTAATCCATGCGCCTGGCATACGGTTAGAAGAGGGTGCCCCAGTCTCTCCACTCTATACCGCCGTGCGGTTCCGTGCCTGGAAGACAGCCATGCAGCTCTTAATTGTTGGTGCAGATCCTACCGTGGCTGACGAACGTGGATTAACAGTGTTGCATGTCGTACTCTCACTAATGACCAAAGGAGACCCGATGGCTGAGTCAGTTGTCCAGTTGCTTTGCGAAAAACCTGATGTTGTCAATGCTGTGGCACACGACAAAAAGACGATCCCCATTCGGATTGCCGTTGCACAAGAGCTATGGGCCGAAACCGATATCCTGCTTGCCCATGGAGCTAACCCATTTGCCATTTTCCCACGGGACAGACGCGCCAGTAGTTTACCATCATTGAACAGCCAGCAGGAGAACGGTGGCACCACACCTGGGTTTGTTAACTCACCCATGCCAAACGATTACTTAGACCCGTTGCGTGAAGCTGTGAGAATGGATTGTGTGCCGCTGGTACGGCTGTTGCTCAAGTACTTCTACTCGCCCACTAGCTTTCCAACAGGAGGCGGAGCGTCATCATCGTCGCCAACACCGTCACCATCATCTACCCAGTCGGCACAGTCGTTCTTCGGACCACACTACCCTCATATTCAGCAATCGGCTGCATCGTCATACACAACAAATAACAGTAGTACAACCAACATTGCACATGGACTCGGACCAATGCCAATGCCGATATCAGGGATGGGCGTACACGGTCATGGCACACCATCTTCTATCCCTTCACCATGCTCTGCACAATCGTCACCTACCTCCGGTGTATTACATGGGTACATGAACCGCGCCAATTCGTTACCCGAGGTCACTGTACCACCACATCTTGCACATCACCAACAACAGCCTTCAACGACGTCGACTATTGTCTCCAATGGCTCGACTATCGTGGCGGGTTCAACAACACCATCCGTCACAGGAATCCCGGCTGGTGGTCCAGCCTCGGCTGCTCCTTCCACGCTCTCCATGTCCACTCACCTCCCGCAGCCATACCCTTATCTGATCACGCCCAAGATCTTAATGTATGCTCTTGATGCCGCCAAGGAACTCGGGCGAACCGAGTGCTTGCAAGTCCTTTCACGTCCAGAACTGGCTTTCAAGGATAGCGCTCCCTATGGCGGTGTAAGCAGTAGTTGGGGTTATGGCAGTAGCTATGGCATCGGCAACTTGAGCTCTGCTGTCGCTTCTATGAACGCCGGTGGTGGCCAAGGAGGAGGTAGCTATCGAGCTGGACAATATCACCATCATCACCATCACAGTCATAGTGGTCACCACGGACATCATGGCAAGGAGCATCGCACGTTTATTCAAAAGTTGACTGGCATCTTCAAAACATGAACGTAGTTCTTTTTTTCGTCGTACCTACTTGTTATTCTTATAATTTTTCTTATTCCTCACCCCTCCCACTTGTAAACAAAAAATGTAATCCTTTTTCTATGCTTCCTCATTTTTTATCCTGTATCAAACACTTCAACTTTCCTGGATATTAAAGGTTGCCACCAATGTATTCTAAGGCGTGAATAGATGCATGACTTGGCGCCAAAGGCGCAGGATGAAGATGATTGCGGTTTGGTTGAATACGATCCATGGATAAAAGGAAAAGTAGAGTTTAATGAGGAGATGTAATTTTGTAGATTGGTGGCGTTTAATTGTTCGTATGACGCGTGTCTATTCCTTTATTCCGTTCCACCCTCAATGCTTCGGCTCACATCTAACAACTAGCAATGCTCATTCATGGAAGCGCCCCAGCGCGATGCATCGCAAGGACGCTTGCTTCCTCAGCCTTTGCAGTACCCCGCATTTCGCCTCTGCCATCGACTTGCGCCTATGGCTTTTCAGCCCAATCTCGATTTCACTCATTGGTGGGGTTGAAACATGGAGGTAATGGGCAGGCTTGGAGATTCTTTAAAAGAGGTGGTCAGCCAACGTTGACAGACTCTGTATTGCGTGCACAGCACGGTCGCCTTGCCGTAACACTTGGAAATTCGGTGCCCATTCGCCACTATGTGCGTCCCAACTATTTTCAAGACCGACCCTCTCTAAAGACTCGGAGAGGATGGGGAAACCTGATGGGTGGTAACAATCCCTTTGGTAACAATATAATATCACGGTGGCTGCGCTTCGATACAGCCAATAAGGTGGTTTATACAATCCTCGGTATCAACACCACCGTCTTTTTGGCTTGGCTGTATGCCAAAGAGAATGCTGCACGGTTCGGCGATCGACGTCTGTACGTTTGGATGATGAAGAATTTTACCAATATGGAACGGAATGTCCGTGAAGGCCGAGTCTGGTCGTTGTTGACCTGTGCCTTCAGCCACCAGCGTATTGAGCACTTTGCACTTAATTCGATCGCCCTGGTTTCATTCGGCCAGGCTTGCTGGAATATGCTCGGAACTAGACAGTTTATGCTGCTGTACTTGGGTTCGGCGCTTGCTTCCTCCGTGCTGAGCATTGGATACCACAAATATATTGTCCGAGACTCTTATCGCCAATATTCTCTAGGAGCATCAGGTATGTTGAATTTTTTTTTTTGCTACTATTGATGATAATCTATGTTCTACGTGTGTGCTAAGCATGCATGCTCATAAAATCAGATGCCTGTGTCACACTTTGCCTAGTATTATATTATATCAAACACTAAGGCCACAATCATTTCCATTATTTTCTAGGTGCACTGACGGGTCTTGCTACAACGTTTGCCTGCGTATACCCACGAGCTCAATTCATGCTGTTCTTTGTCGTCCCTGTCCCTGCAGGACTTTTAATTGGTATGTTTGGTGTGTATTACCATGTCCAGGACATACTGACGTTACTGAAAGGAGCCTGTGATTCTAATAGATCTCTCCTTATTTTTTTTTGTTCGCACATTGCTCATTTGATTAGGTGCCTTTGGTCTGTATGAGGCATACAATCTTTTGAACAAGAATGTAAGTTTTAGGTTGATCGTTAATTTTTCTAAGCCGCATGGATCAGGCAAGAGGGAAGGGGGAGGAGTGATCTTTAAAATATCATTTTAAAGGATGGGACTAACACCACTCTTCCATTAACTTTTCAACTATTTTTTGTGTTCTAGACGGGAATCTTTGACTCGGCAGGCCATTTGGGTGGAGGTCTGTTTGGCGCGGCTTATTACATGCACAAGGTCTTGCCTATTCTTCGTCGTACGGGACGATGGTAGACTGACTACTAGTGTGACGCGCCAATGCATTTTATAAAGGGTTTAGGAATTTTGTAGCCTCTAGAGCTCGTTCAACGAACGACATTTTGAACCAGTCTTGAAAAAAAAAACAATAAAAAACAAGGGTGCATAAAAGGGGGAAAGGATCTCAACCCACTGCGAGAAAAGAAACGTTGTCTATTTTTTGCACGCAACAGGGAGAGGAAACGAACTACCAGTTGATAGAACCCCCTTCACTGTGAGCTAATTCGAATGCATAGGAAAAAGGGGGAGTCTTCTAAACAGTGTTAGTTGCTCGAAACGCCAGTTTTAAGACTCTTTACTTTCTCCTCTCTCTTCATGACATGGTCCCTGAAGGGAATGATCCGTAGGAAACGTTTTTATATTTGACGCTCTGAAGAATGTTTTTTTCAGTAACCAGGATCTTCGATTCGCATGAAGTACGTGGATATATCTTCTCCTGGGAAGAGGAGGGGGGTGAGTAGGAGAAAGTGAATAGGGAAAAAAGAGAAAGGAGTCTGTTGTCAGGCAACTCCAGGAACTATTTCCTGCTGAAGTTTCAGATGCCAAGTGGACGGCAATAAACAAACCCTGGTGATATGCATCATGAAAAGTCTTATACGTGTTCTGGAGCTGGATACGCCATATTCGCGCCTTTCTTTGCGGAGAGTGCTGTAAGTAATCGGCGTGCAGTGATGGGCGATCAAAATCCATCTTATCCTGGTACAATATACTGTTCTGATCTGCACCAGTTACTAATAAAGCACAAAGATGAAGAGATGTGTGCACGTATTACTTTTTTTCAGCCGTATTGCTGCTTCTTTACGTCGATATAGCGACGCCTAGGTCTTTTATTCACATGTAGTCCTACGTACATTGCGTGACATTACGTGCTCCAGTATACCTATATGTGCGTTTATCCCTCCCCTACTTGATCTCTTTTCAAGTTTCTTGGCAAAAGTTTTCTCTGCGTAGATTGAACTCAAAGCTTTTCGTTCTCGGCTCTCCATGGTGAATGTTTACAAAGGGCTTCCAAACATGGGCATATGATGGCGCAATTGGGCCACCCCTTGATGCTTTCAGCAGCTACTTTATTGGATAAGTGACACAGGTAGTTGGGACAGCACGTCTAGAGAGATAAAGCAACAGAGCTCAAGGACACGTCAGATAGCCACGGAGCAAACAACAACAACAAAAAAGATCAGGCAACCCCACCAGAAGTCCTAGATGTGAGCATGAATAGTCGTGCTGGCCCTCAAAATTCGCTTCTCCCTTCGTATTAGCCCTTGGAGCCTTTCTCCTTTCCCCTTTGTTCTCGTTGACTCCTCAGTCTCCATTCTCCTCTTTTATGTTCTGGAGAACATCCCGGCCATTACACTTGCAAAAGACAGCTCTTTGTTGGTCTCAAGGGTGAACAAAAAAATAATACAGATGGCTACGTGTAACTGCCACGTCCATGAGACAGGGAAGAGCATATAAATATGCCGTAGCAATCCCAGGTTTCAAGATCCTCACACTGGCTCTCGCGTCCTTCTCCCTTCGTCTTTATCACTTACCTATTCACAGTAACCGATCCCATTTTCTCAGTTCCTACGTTCATATTCACAGCATAAAGACATCCCTGCCCATTATCATGATCTCAAACAAGATACTCTTTAGTATTGCAGCTGTTATGGCTGTGATTTCGATCAACTCTGGTCATGGTGCTGTCGTCTCGTCGATGGCTATCGAGCCTGCTCCCCATCAAGCTCTTCATTTGTACCGTCGGCATCACGCTCCTTACGCCATGGACGAGCCCATATATGTCAAGAAGCTTGAGGTCCCGGAGCCAGCAGCTAAAGACCTGAAGAATGTCAAGGCGTCTGAGGTGTCATCCGAGGAGAAAGAACTCATGAGTACTCTTTCTGAAGAAGAGAAGGAAAGCGTTGAAAGCGAAGATGAGGACGGAGACACTAAATCTCGTCAGCGCGAAGAAGACGAGGACAAAGAAAAGGACAAGAAGAAGAAAGAGAAGAAGAAGGACAAGGGTAAGAGGCGACGTAAGGAGAAGAAAGAGGAGGAGAAGAAGGTGGATGAGAAGAAGGAAAAGAAAGATAAGGCAAAGCAAGAGGAGAAGCACGCGAAAAAGGAAGAAGAAAAAGAAAAAAAGCACAAGGCTGAGGAAGAGAGGGACAGATCCAAGAAGCACTCTGTCTCGGAGAAGA
The DNA here is from genome assembly GCA_016098105.1 of Actinomortierella wolfii. Classification (NCBI taxonomy): domain Eukaryota; kingdom Fungi; phylum Mortierellomycota; class Mortierellomycetes; order Mortierellales; family Mortierellaceae; genus Actinomortierella; species Actinomortierella wolfii. The sequence continues at coordinate 80,785 of JAAAIY010000010.1, forward strand.
AACCATCGACTAAGAAGGACGAAGACAAGGCCAAGAAGACCGAGGACGATAAATCTAGCTTCAACATGAAGTCCACCAAACAAGAAGAAGGCTCGAAGAAGGAAACTAAGGATGTCAAAGAGGTTAAAGAAGAGTTGCGCAAGATGCAGAACCAGCATGAGCCGCCAAAGGTGAAGGCCCATGTCGCGTCACTCAAGCAAGTGGAGGAAGAGGTGCAGCCAGTAATGAAGCACCACCGCCATAAGCCGTCCAAAACCACTCAGTCCAGCTCGACCGAGTCCAGCTCTTCCGAGCCTACCACGTCTACCGTTTCGACCGCAGAAGTCACTGCATTCTCAACCTACACCCCAGATACCACATCTACTGTCGAACCAACCACTTTCGCAACAGGCACAGTTGGCCAAGTGACTCCAACTCCAACCCAACCCCTTTTCATCCCACCTAAAAATGGCGCTGCCAGTGCTGCATTCACTAGCTTCACCCAAAACGTCGCTACTGGACTAGCGGCTGTCGCTGTCGTTGCATTTTTGTTCTAAAGTTTTTTATGACCATTATTCACTAATTTAGCTTTGCCCATCTATCCATCATACCTTATCATATATATGAGCATCTTACATCCAATAAAAACGTAGTGATATTATTGATGATAATGCAATGCGATGATATGTAAACGTTCTATGGGCTCTACTCTACAGTCTTCCGCTTCTTGGTGGTGGCGGCCTTGGCTTTTGTGTTGCTCGATGTAGATTTTGGTTTCTTTGTCTTTGGTTTTTCTTCAAGCTTGCCCATTTGTGCCCAGACATCTTCGTCTTCGTTATCACTGTCGGCTGCATCGACTCCTTCCTCGTCCTCTTCCTCGTCATCATCGTTGCTACGCTTCTTCGATTTCTTCTCCACAATATGCTCGCCAACTACTACGGCAGTCATTCGTTGCTTGAGGTAAACCTTGTGCAGCAGTTTGCGTGCGCCAGTCATGTCATGCACACGAAGATGGCGATCCATGCTTACAGTCACTAGGTTAGTTTTGGTCGAGTCGTCACTTGGTGTATAGCATGCCAGTGCAGTGGCCACACCAGCAAAGCCTAAAAGAAGAGTCAGACAATCGAAAAAAATACATAAATGCGATTAATAACTATGTTCAGTACCAACGACGATCAGGAGTAGTTTGTAAAAACAAAAAAAGCTAGTATTCTTACCTTTGTATTGTCCGAGGATGGTACCAGTGAGGGTATCAACCGAGAAAACGTTGGTCACTGTATCGGAAAACACTACTTCTGTTGCGTCCTTGCCATTTGCAAGCGCAATCACGGGCATGGTGCCAATTTCAACATCGAGGACAGGACGACGAGCTTGCTTCGTATCGTACACACGCAACTGGTGGTTTCTTGTACCAACAGCCAGGCGATGATGCTGGTGGTCTTTAGAGTCTAGGAATTGAAAGTCTGTATTCCAGACCGGTACACGCAAGTCCAAAAAGTCATTCTTGACGTTCTTGGCCTTGAAGACCTGGCCCTTGCCAAGGGCCTCCTTTGCCTTATGACGGGAAGTGTTTTTCTTCTCGTCATGCGCCTCAGCAGCAGTTGTCTCAGTCTTGTTGGATTTCTGAGGGAAGATGCTGTTCAAATCCCAGATAGTCAACTCCTCCTCGTTGCCGCAAGTGGCTACCAGATGGTGATCATGGGGGTGAACTCGCATCCTGCACAAGTTTTGGCCAAGATTAGCAGTCTGAGGATTGGCTGTATCGTCGATTGAATACACTGTCAGTGTTCCTGTGTTAATGCAAGTGATCAAGTTTCTATAATATCCGCAGAATGGAAATAAAAGTTCATATTAACAATTATTGATTCGCGACTCCTTCCATATAAAATAGACATTTGGACGCGGCAAAAAAAAAAACATGTCATGCAATGACAACCTACTTGGAATTAGCAAAGAGACCCACAAAAGCAGGTTCAACCTTGCCCTGCTTTGGTGGCAAGACTTGCTTGATCTCCAGCGTGACCGATCCATCCTTAGGATCAAGCAATTGTACAAGTCCGTTCTTGCGAGCAACAACCAAATGTTTCCTGTCATGGTCCCATGTCATAAGTTGGATGGCACGGTTTCGGTCCGGTTGGCCCCATACCTCAATGGTTGCTGCAGGTGCCGTCTCCTCTTCCTTTTTCTGTTTGCCGTCTTTAGGAGCCCGCTCGACGTTCCTGATGGTCTTGATCTGTTTATCTGGCAAAGGTGTATCAGGAACGATCACCACTAAAACGAGGAGGGAGTAATACAAAGAAAAAGGTATTAATGTCTGTCGAGCATAGCTCCTCTCGCTATATGGAAACAAAGCAATGGCATAGAGCAGCAATGAATGTTTACCCTTGACAAGACCATTCTCATCGCCAGTGTAAAACTTTTGTGGCATGGCGAAGCTGTGTTTCTCCAAAAAGGGTTTTTTGTTGATTCACAATGAATAGAAAGAAAAAAAAATGCCAGAGTCTGAAAGCAGCACCGAAGCACAAGCCACCGAGGGCGAGATTCCTCTCTCTGTCCTTTGTGGGTGTGCGGTTGCTCAAAAGGGTTTCTTCTGCCTTCTATTCCTGCCTTAAAAAAGGTTACATTGCGCCTGCACAAATCCCTTCTCTCATTCGCACACACTTTCTCTCTTACTCTTTCCCATTTATACTTCATTACCCTGCCAAAGTAAACGGATAAGAAAAGAGAAAGCTCCCCTCTAACACTCTCTCGTAGTGCGTGTGTGTGTGAGCTTGTGCGTGTTGTGCGTGCGATTGCCCTCTAAAAGGTGCGTGAGAAAGAGTGTGTGAGGGAGGGCGTGTGGTATGCGTCATGCTAAATGCCCCCCCGTTGCTGCTTTTCCCTTTCATTCATTCTAACCAATTCTTCAACCCTCTCTGTTTCCCCCTTCTCTCTCTTCTTCTCTTCTCTCCTTTGCATTTTCTCAAACATTAACCAACAGCACTCGACTCTTCTCATTTCATCCTATTCCGCATTGGAGCCATGAAGATCAAGAAGACCCCCGTCAAGAAGCTGGTGGTCCCAGTAAGTAGCAATTCTCTACCTCTTTATTGTTCTATCTTCCCTCGGTGATACCCGCTCCTCTGTTGGTCCAAGCCCTATGTTGGAATTAATGGAAACAGAAGCCCCAGCGTTATCTTTTACACCAACGAGGCCGCAGTCAAAGTGGCGCCCCAGCCCCCATTTGTCAGTTGCGTAACGACCGAGACTTCCGCCTACAGCGCAGTGCCTGCGGACAATAGTATCGGAGCGGCATAGGATACACTGATAAGCTTTCAACAGAAGCGAGACACACGGGGCGTGCTATGATCTATGGACAGACCACGGCCACAGCTCTCTGTGGCCAGACACATACGTTGAAACACGGATTGGATGGTCATAAAAAGTAGTGCCAGCTGAAGTGCAGACTAGTGTCATCCAACTTGCCACTACTTAACAAGCCTCCCCTTTTTTTTTTCTTCGCCAAAATGTGTGTCGTGAAGATGACACGCGAAACCCAAATGTGCTGACCAAGGTTGTGTGCTCTTTTTTTTCTTGTTCATTTTGTAGCCACCGGCTGTCAGGAATCTTATCAAGACTCTCAAGGAGTGTCCCGAAGCCGAGATCCCCACTCACATCGAGGCTACCCCTGAATGGATCTGGCCACGCGGTGACCTCTTTCACTGGACCGGGGTACTCAACCGCTTCGATGACATCCTCGACCATATTTGCAAGGCTCACGACATGAAGAAACCCCAGCCTAAAGAGTTTTCGGCCGAGACAAGACGGATGACCCTTGCCATCCTCAACTTTTCGCGCCTGCTCCTTGAGAGCTGCACAAACCGCAATCTCTATTCTTCATATGAGGTAAAACTTCACATCTCCTATTTTTTTTTCTTGGAGCATTATGGATTTAGATGCTGCAGTTCCTTTTTATTGTTGTCATGGTCCACATGATTGTGCTAATGTTCCTGATATATCCCCTGTTCTGCTCTTCCTATTATCATTGCAGCAATTGAATGACCTCTTGTACACACGCGACTTGGACATCCTGGAGTCATGTCTACGCCTGATGTTGCGACCTGCTCAACGACACAGTGCTCAGCGTTCGACAAAGTCGTTCTTCAACATCTCCCAGGACCGCTTCTTAGCGCTGGCGCACTCATGGGGAAACAAAGAGGTTGATCTGGATCTTACGCAGCTCGTACGGTCCGACATCGAAATCCCAGACCGGTTAACAAGCCTGCATTTCCAGTTCTTCCGTACTGTCACTTCCATGACGAACAGCACGACCTCCTCACAATCTCAAACAACGTCATCACAAGGATCCTCCCTTCTGCCATCATCCTCTACATCTGTCACAACCGGACCATCTTCTTCACAGCCGCCCAGCGTTATTCCCAGCAAACACCGACGATCGTCTGCATCCAATGTACCAGCTGCGGCCGGAGCTACATCGTCTGCTAACGCGTCCTCAACAACGCCTTCGACTAACAACCTGTCGGAGGGTATGGTGGTTATCCAGGCAACGGATCTAGATCAATACGGCAAAACTGATTACGAGGTCTTGTCACATTTCGTTCAACAGTATCATGTACCTGAAGAACACCACTTCCAGTTGCTCTGTCGGATCCGTGTTGCTCGAGGCATCAAGGATGTTGCGCTTCGTCGCCAGCTCTTGACCATCCGCATTCTGGCAATTGCTGTCATGTGTAAGTTTATTTTTGTTTTCTCATCCAGACTGACTTGTGATAACATCAGTGTTCATCTACTCAAAACTGACTCTTAAATGTGGCGATATTATCTTTATGTTTCTTAAATGTTTTTTTTTTCAGCTCACGTCCTCACAGAGCATACGCTGGCAGACAAGTTCTTTATGTATGAGCCCGACATTATTCAAAATCTTGTCGACCTTGTGCATCCTGACCATAATGTGCCATTCGTAAGTACCAGCAAGCTGAGTTTATCGACAATATGAAAGTTTCCTTGATGCCACTCTAGGCTTGCTAACAGATTTTTATCATCTTATGACTTCATCTACAAACACTATAGTCTCTGCAAACTGTGGCACTTCTGGCGTTGGATGGACTGGCTCATTTGAGAAGTAAACTGGTCGACGTCCTCACAGCAATGAATGCATCGGCAAGTCATGGCGTCCTTCTTTATATTCTGCGAAAGGTTATCACAAGTCTTGACGCGGAAAATCGTAAGTCTTTGTGCTGCTTCATGATATGGATGTTTGATACAATCTAGGACATAGCAGAGTTCTCAAACTGACATATGGAATGTGATGTTATTTCTTATTTTATTAGCCATTTACCCCCAAGAATTCGTGGACGCTCTATTCGCATTTATAACGTATATTATCAGCTCACAGTCTGGCGGCGCAATGGTTATCTCCGCAGGAATCATCCCTGTTCTTTTGCAGTTGCTCTTGAACAAGCATGCATCGCAGCTGAAGAATATCACAAAGGCTATTTCGATTCAGGATAGCTTGATTTATGGATATGCATCTGCCTTTACATCATTCATCAGTTCCAATGGCCTGAACTTTATTGTTCAGCGAATCAAGGATGATGTGGACGTTGTCTTGGCTATCGTTCAGGAGGCAGAGGCTAACCAGATGCCTGATGTCACGACTGCCTCAAATCCTGATCAAACCAAAGGTACAGACCACACAAACTCAATGTTGTCGACAAAATAACACTGCCTCTTTACTGTACAAGCAATACTAACATGATTAATTTTACCCATCTTATGCCAACCAATAGAGGAAGTCTCACCTGTCCCATTTGAACGCACTGGGTTGATCAAGGCTATGTTCAAGTTTTTACATCACATGATGCAAAGTCCCGGCACCCAAGAAGGCTTACGCAATTTGATCGAAACCTCATTGCCAGATACTTTAAAGAGGATCATGGAACGACCGCAAGCTGTTGGAAATGCCGTGTATGCATATGCCATCAACACTATGACCTCATTTATCCACAACGAACCCACCTCGCTCGCCATCATGCAAGAAGCCAAGATTCCTCAAACATTCCTCGCCAGCTTGGCAAATGAAATCCCAGCGTCGGCCGATGTTGCTACTAGCATTCCAGGAGCTTTCGGGGCTATTTGCTTGAACAACGCTGGTCTTGAGATGTTTACTAAGAATTTCGAGCTTCGCAAGTTCTTTGATGTTTTTACCTCTATCCCTCATGCACGTGCCTTCCAGGACAATGATTCGGCATCGAACATGGGTCTTGCCATGGATGAGCTTGTTCGTCATCAACCGACACTCAAACCTGCGGTCAATAAGGAGATTGTAGACATGATGAAGCGCATTCTGGCCATGCTGGAGGACTTCAAGAACAATGAAGAAGAGATGTCATTCTGCTCCTTGCGTAAATCACGTTCCAAGACTGCTCCACCACCTGGCGCACCTGAAGACGAAGCCAACAAGGAAGACAGGAAGGAAAGCGCTGTTGCTCAAATCATCGAGTCATCAGCCCGATTCTGCGAAAGTTACTTCCAGAACCTCACATGCTCAAATGACTTTGTCAAGGCTGACGGCATTCCCTTGTTGATGAACTTTTTCACTCTTCCGACACTGCCTTATGACTTTGCCAACTCTCCTGCATACTACACCCTCTGCACTTTGCTTAAGCTGTTGAGCGAGTCAAACCCACCAGCCACTGTCGCAGTCGTCATGCAACATGTTGAGAAGACATTGAATGCTGCTAAGCCGCTCCTCAGCCCAATCTCCCCATTGTCTGATATTGAAAAGTACCTTGACGCTACAGGTAAGAAAAATAGAAAAAAAAGAATTGGTGTCGGTGGTATCTTATGAATAATTGAAGCTGGGTCGTATTCCAACAGCTCTAACAAAAAACTTTTGGTAAATATTTTAGATCTAAGCGCCGAGAAAATTGAACGGGGGAACAAGATTATGTCGACTCTGATTGGATTGGATTCGCTCACGGGATTAATGGCTGAGATGCATGCCGCTGCTGCCTTGTCTCATGGACGACATGCCGCTGGTGTTCTTAACTCTTTTATAACCACCAAGGGTGAGAGCGTGATCGAGGCTCTGGGCGATCTTCACCGCATGTGTTTGTGGGAATGCGTTGTCCTGCGCCGAAAGGCAATCAAGCTGTGGAACGAGCCAACGACAAAATCACGGCGACATACCATTATCCAGCCAGCCCCTGGAACAATCGAGGATCACGTCGAGGAATCTGCAACTGGTTCGTCCGAGGCTGCCCCAACCGAGTCCCAGGACGCCCATGACCCCAAGGTTATCAACGCCAAATACTTCAAGTTTGTTCTTACCCAACTTACTCACTTTATCAGCAGGCTATATCATGGTATGGACGATTTGAGGCTGTAATGATACATGGAAGGAGAAATGTTTTCCTACAATGTGCTCACACCCCTGTTCATTTTACTTGGATTTTCATGCAGGTATCGCCAAAATGCTCTTTGCTCGAAGAGACTTTGAAAAGACTCAGCGTGCGCAGGCATTCAAGATTGCAGATTCACTGGCCAAAGTACTACAAGCAAATGTCACTTGGGCACGAGCAGGTTCGTACCAGCATTTACACACTTCATAATTCTTGGCGGAAAAATATGCTCAGCAGGTTGACTCTAACATTCCTTTGTAAATTTCTATATTTCTTTTAGCATCTGCGGACCCAGTGTATAAATATCCCTACCTCACCACAATGCTTCGCCTCATTCCTCACCTTTTCTTGGACGAGCGCAGCAATACCACCTTGCAGACCATTGTGGTGGTGTCCTTTGTCAGAACCGGAGGTCTGGAGACAATTTTCGAGATAATGGATAGCCTTTGGAAAGAGATGAAGACCTTGCAGGCCGAAGGCAAGGACGCCAAAGATGAGACTCTCAACGCAGTGTACAGTGCTGTCGAAGTTGTCTTGGGTATCTACCAGTCGTTGACGTCAGCCAAGTTGATGCTAGATTCGTCACATACACCAGCCCTTATCTCAAAGGATGGAAGCAAATCGACCGATTATTTTGAGCCTCACGACTTTATTATTCGCGCTCGTATGGCAGTACTTCCCAAAGCCCGTGCCATCTGGATGGATCCCGCTTTGAGCAAGTGCCCACCTTCCATTGTCAGAAATGTGATCCAAATTGTGATTAATATTCTCAAGGCAAATGGAGAAACTAAGCCTGAAGCACCAGCGCCGACACGCCAACCTGTCGTTATCGAGTCGACCAACATCTTTGGATCTCGCCCTCTCGTACCTGATGCCAATGGTGTCGCCATTCTTCTCGATATGGGCTTTCCTCGTGCAGCAGCTGAGAGTGCACTGATTCGCTGTGGAAATAACCTGGAGCGAGCAACCGAGTACCTTTTGACCCACCAGGAGGTTGTGGCGGCTGCGATCTACGATCAGGAGCGCGAGGAGGCAGCTGCTCGTGCGGCTGCACAGGCAGCCGCCCAAGCACCCGCCGCTGGCTCCACATCGACCGAAGGTGGCGCTAGTGGCGGCGATTCTGGCGAAGGATCATCATCAGCAACAGGCAACAACCAAGAAGCTGCTCCTGAACCATCCACTTCTGAATCTGCAGCACAGCCAGCGGAAAATGTCGATGAGGACGAGGAGATGGACGAGGATGAAGCTCTTCGGCAAGCTCTAGAGATGTCAGTAGCAAAGGAGGAGGAAGAGCCTAAGGAGAACCCGGAAGAGCCAAGCGCTTCTGAACCTTCCAAGTCGGAAGAGGAAATCGCTGAAGAACTTGCTAAAGCTACCAAGGAGATCAAGGAGGAACTTAATAAGGCTCGTGATGAGTTCCGACTTGTCTTGGTTCCCCGCTCATTAGAAATCATGAGCTCGGTCAAGGACAGTGTCTTCTCCGTCAAAAATCTTTTGCTTTTGATGTGCAAGGAGAAGTGTGAGCCTGTGTTGGATGCAATTGTTGAGGATATTACAAAGTTCAAGAATGTCAACGATTCGACCGTGGAGGCAACAAGCATAGACTTTGGCGTTCGCCTTCGCTTGATGGCGCTCCTTTTCAGCGAGGCTAACCTTCAACCCAAGTTGGAAAATTACAAAGCCACTCTTCTACCTCTGCTCATGACTGTGTTCAACAAAGAAATTGCTACTCCTAACGCGTTCGCTATTGACACGTGGCTTTCACCTCTACTGCTGATGATTGAGAGCTTTGTTTCACTGAACGACGAGCCTCGTGTCGCTGTGGATGATACGGCGACGGAGTCCAAGACATCATCGACGCAACAGGATAGAGAGATGACAGAAGTCATATTTTCGGACGCTGATCTGGAAAAGATGCTCTTCAGCTGCATGGATTTACTTAAGCGACCAAGTCTCAACAAGGAAGTCGCCCTTTCTGTCTTCAGAATTTTGGTCCGCCTGACTCGCCATCACACGCTTGCCAAGGCGTTCTTGAATGCAAATGGTCTGCAACTTGCATTCAATACCCTCAAAGGAGATAGTGTTGGCGTCCAGGGCCAGCAGGGTTTGATTATCATGATTCTGCGTCACATCATTGAGGACAGCAACGTCTTGCAGGCTACCATGGAGCGCGAGATTATCCGGTGGTTCAACCAGCCTTCACGACTGAAGACCGGCGATATTCAACTCTATCTTCGCCACAACAACTACCTGGGATTGCGCGATCTTGATGCTTTCATTGCCGGTACCCTCAAGCTGTGCAAGGTTTCTAAGTTCGACTCGGCTTATCGTGCGCTTCAGCTCACATTGACAAAGCCTACAGACCCTGCAGACAGCAACCAGTCCGGGAACAAGACGGTTGAAGGCGATGGGACCGTTTCCAAGGGTAAAGACAAGGAGACAACAGAGAAAGATCCTGGTGTTGGCTCCTCGACTTCTGCTTCCTTGCTTACTGCTGCCACGCTGACTGATGCATCCAAGAAATACGCATCAGAGTTCTCTGATGTTATTATCAGCTTTTTGGTTTCCGAGCTACTTGGCACTCGCAATGCACCTGTTTCTCCCACAGCAGACACCCCCGCCGCTGCATCTTCATCCGCTCATCCTCAGACATCTGAGGGCTCGGGTACTACAGCAGCAGCCTCATCGTCACTGGACCAGGACTCGACCGCGACTGCCAGTGGTGATGCATCGACTACCAAGCCGACTGAGCCCGCTCCTTATGATGCCGTCTTTGTGTACCGGTGCTTCTTGCTTCAATGTCTCAATGAATTGTTGCAAGCTTATCCTGCGTGCAAGATGGATCTCATGAACTATTCACGCCGCAAGTCCAGCAAGGATAACAACAACAATAACAACACACACAAACCTAAGGGCAACTGGCTCCACTATTTGATTAACGATCTTATGCCCTACCGCGGCGCTGCAAGTCAGAAGAGCGAGCTTGAGCTGCGCAAGCATGGTGTCGAATCTGCTTATTCAGCATCACTGTTGGTGGCTCTCTGCTCAAGCAACGATGAGGAGGACGACAAGAAGCCGGCATCAGAGGCTGTCCTGGCTCGCCGATTCGTTGTTGACGGACTGATCCGTGCATTCAAAGATGCTATCGCATCCACTGAGCCGATCGAGACCAAGTATGGACGTTTCCTCTCGCTTTCTGATCTCTGCAACCGACTCCTTGTCGGAACACCAGCTAACGGATCGAATGCCAGAGCAAGCGAGGACGCATCGATGAGTGTGGTCAAGGTCATGCTTGAAAAGAATGTCATTTCAACGCTTACCAATGTCCTGGCCGATATCGATCTTTCCTATCCCCATGCCCGAATCTTGGTGAATGCCCTTCTCAAGCCGCTTGAGCACCTTACCAAGCTTTCGCTCAGGATGGGTCGTGCATCGGATAACGGAGCCAAGAATAGACGGCGATCAACTCCACTCTCTGTTTCAGGCAGCGGGGCGGGCTCTGGGGACGACGCTCCTGACTTGTATCGCAACTCTGCACTCGGCATCCTCGACGGCGCTACAATCGAGTCGGAAGAAAATGATGAAGATGACATCTCCAACGAGGAAGACGATCTGTTTGAGGGTGATGAGTTTGAAGAAGAGACTGCCAGCGACGCCAGCGATCTGAGCGACGAAAGCTTGACTGGTGATGAGGAGGAAGATGAGGCCGAGGACGGAGGCGATCCTATGGAGATGGTACTTCGTGGCCCCTTCCCGCACCATGAGATTTCGGACGATGAAGAAAACGATGATGAGGGCGATGATGCCGATGAAGATGATGAAGACGATGACATTGAGCTTCAAGAAGCCCTCGAACGTGAGGAAGCTGAAGGTGACGACGTCGAGAGTCTCATGGAATGGGATCAGGACGGTAACCATCCAATCATGCTCGGAGAAGACGAAATCGACGAAGTGATTGAGGATGATGACGAGCAAGATCCAAATGACACGGACGACTACTACCGCAACACTGATCCTCGCCAACACTTGCACCAGCACCACGACGGCTCTGCTAGCGAGGGCGGAGAAGGTGAAGATGATGAGGATGCAGGTTCGGACGAAGAGGAGCAAGATGGTGACGAGGACGAGATGGATGATACGGCGGACACTGAAGATGAAGACGAAGAAGTCATCGAGTTTAACAACCTTGCTGATGGTGAGGCAGCCGACGATCCTTGGAGCATGACCGAAACATTTGTCATCGATGATGATGAGGCTCTCCGTGGTGACCCTCTTGTTGATCCAAGACACCGCCGCGGTGCTCGCTTTAACCCACGCCGCACGGACGATCTTCGGTTCTTGTTTAGCGATGGCGACGCACATGGTCGATTTGCATACTTGGAGGATGATGGCTTTTCGATGCAGGCTGGACCTGGTCGCAGTATCCATGGACAAGGGGCTGACAGTGTTATCACTCACCCATTGCTGGCTCAGCCAACTGCTCAGCCTCCAGCAGGCATTACGGAGGCACACCGTCACCGTCCTGGCCGCGGTCTCCCTGACTGGAATTCGTTTGAAGAGTTGCTGAGCGGTAACGCTAACCAGGTCCTCACCCAACTCTTGAGCGGCGAGGCTGTCCGTGCTGGCAACGGTGCTTTCCGTGTAGAGCTCAACCATGGCCATGCTGGCACCGTTATTCCCGTCAGTGGCGATGGCATCACACTCAACCTCACACATGAACCAGCCCACAACCATCCTGCTCATGGAGGAACCGGGGCAGGAGAAAGCGCTTCGCAGCAGCGCTCGGAAATGTTTGCCCTTGTGAATGAGTTTGTGCCCTTCTCAACAGCTCAGCGTTGGTCGCAAGAGTGTCGCATGATGTACGGTGCTACGACTCAGGAGAAGGCAGGTCGACTGGTTAATATCGTTGTGAACGCCTTGATCCCTGCAGCCAAAGAAGAATACCGATTGAGGCAAGCACAGGAGGAGCAGCGCCGTAAAGAAGAGGCTGAGCGTGCACGCATTCAGGAAGAGAAGCGCAAGGCTGAGGAGGAGGAGCGTAGGAAGGCTGAAGAGGCCGAGCGTGCGCGTAAGGCTGAGGAAGAGGAGGCAGCCCGCTTGCAGGCCCAAGCTGAGGCAGCTGCTTCTGGCGAGGCAGCTGAAGAAGGATCCACGTCGATGGAGGTTGAAGGCGGTTCGTCTAGCGCTGAAGGAGGGGCTACATCTGGAGAAGCGCCAGCAGACGCAGCCGAAACTAGCGAGCCTGCTGCACCAGCACGTGTGACAGTAATGATCGATGGCGAAGAGGTCGATATTACGGATAGTGGCATGGATCCTGAATTCTTGAACGCTCTGCCAGATGACATGCGTCGTGAAGTGGTGGATCAGCATCTCCAGGAAGGCCGTCGTGCTGCTGCGCCAGCCCCTACAACGACTACAGCCCCCAACATCAACGTGGACTTTATGGGTGTTTTGCCGCAGGAGGTTCGCGATGACCTGAATGAGATTTTGCTGGAACAGCAGCGATCGACTCGTGGCCTCAGAGCTGGTGGAGCCGGCCTTGGCGGTCATGCTCAAGCAATTGCAGGCGGTGCGCCCATGATGCAGCGCCTGCCACCACTGCGTCAAGTCCTACAGACAGGACAAGCGATCAGTGTGCCTACACGACTCTTGGATGATACACTCTTCCCTCGTTCAATATCTGGCGGCCGTGGAGGATCGCTTGGTGCTGTTAATGGTGCAGGAGGTTCCGGAAGCACAGCAAAGAAGCCTTCAACACCGCGAGATGCCATTCAGCTGGTCGATAAGTCGTCTCTTGCCACGCTTGTTCGCCTTATGTTCTTGCCTCAGCCGCTGACTAAGAACATTCTGAACAAGCTATTGGTGAACCTTTCCGAGAATAGCAAGACACGCGCCGATCTACTGTCGCTGCTTCTCTCTATTCTTCAGGATGGTGGCGCAGATCTTGCCGCTGTTGACAAGAGCTTTGCTCAGATGTCACTCCGCCCCAAAGTACTCGCACGTTCAAGTTCCAAGGGCAAGGGAGGCGCCTCAACACCCGCGCCAGCTGCCGGTGACAATGTACCAAACCTGGTTGCACAGCGCTGCTTCGACACATTGTACTATATCGTCAACTTTAATGAGCAGGCGACTCTGTACTTTTTGCAGGAGCATGAACAGGTCATTATCAAGCGACCTAACAAGAAAGGCAAGGGTAAAGACAAGGCAGTGCAGAGCAAGTACCCGATTGTTTTCTTGTTGGATTTGCTGGAGCAGCCCACCTTCTTGCAGAATGCGTCGTTAATGGAGCAGCTTATGACACTGATTGCCATCATTTGTCGACCGCTGGCCACACTTGCCAAGCCAAGCGATAAGGAGAAGAAGGAAAAGGAAAGCGACAAGGGTAAAGAGAAGACTAGCGAGACAACAGAGCCAGCCACAGAGACCGCCACCTCGTCTGTATCAACAACTGCCGCCCCTGATACTGCAGCTGGCTCTACTAAGGCTACTACTACCACGGCAGGAGAAGGTGACAACAGTGGCGGAGATGTGACCATGACGGATGCAAAGGAACAAGAAGCTACCAAGACAGCCTTGGAGTCTGAGCCTCCCTTCAAGCCCCCAGTTATCCCCGATCACTGTCTCAAGTCAATCGTCCGCGTTCTGACGGCTGGCGAGTGCTCTAGCCGCACCTTCCAGTATACCCTGTCTGTCATCCAGAACCTCTCCAACTTGGAAGGAGCCCGTGATGTGATTACGTCGGAGCTGGTCTGCGTTGCTCGCGAGCTTGGTTCAGGCATCCTTGAAGACCTGGGCTCGTTGTGTCAAACATTGGAGAATGCCATGAGTGGTGTTGATGTACAAGGTGTGGCCCTCGAAAAGTTCTCACCTTCGTCATCGAAGCAAGCCAAGCTTCTCCGAGTTCTCAAGACCATTGACTATATGTATTCTCGAAAGCAGGCACCTCCCACAACCACGTCGACTCAGGTGAATGTGGAGTTGGCGCCGACAGTGGATCCTGAAGAAGCCGACTCCATTCTTCCCCGCATCCCGCGCGATATCCATTCCGAGGCATTCAGTTTGAACGAGGACGAAGAGAAGGCGACCAAGATTTATGATAGTCTTGAGTTCCACCCTCTCTGGACCAAAGTGGGAGCTGCATTGGAGCTGGTGCAGGAGCGCAACGACATGACCCATGTCGCGACAGTGCTGCTTCCACTGATCGAGTCGTTCATGGTGGTGTGCAAGTACGTTGGACTGCGGCCTTCGACGCTCGAGATGGACGAGGCTACGTGCAAGGCGACCAGCACAGCTACGGAGGAGCTTTTCTTGGAGTTTACGGACAAGCATCGCAAGATTCTGAATGTGATGGTTCGCAACAATCCGTCGTTGATGAGCGGTTCATTCTCGTTGCTGGTACACAATCCAAAGATGCTCGACTTTGACAACAAGCGCAACTATTTCACGCAGCAACTGCATAAGCGTACGCCAAACCGCGATCACTATGGTACGCTTCAGCTCAATGTCCGACGTGCACAGGTGTTTGAGGACTCGTATGCTCATTTGCAGGGACGTGCAGGTGATGAGATCAAGTATAGCAAGCTCAACGTGCGCTTCTATGAGGAGGAAGGTGTTGACGGTGGTGGATTGACGCGTGAGTGGTTCCAGGTGCTTGCACGACAGATGTTCAATCCTGATTATGCTCTGTTCAAGACATCGGCAGCTGACAAGTTGACATATCAGCCCAACCGAGCCTCGTGGGTCAACCCCGATCACCTGTCATTCTTCAAGTTTGTTGGCCGAGTGATTGGTAAGGCTATCTATGATGGACGTCTGTTGGATGCGTACTTTACACGTTCGTTCTACAAGCACATCTTGGGTCGACCGGTGGACTACCGCGATGTGGAGGCGATTGATCCTGAATACTACAAGAGTTTGGTGTGGATGCTAGAGAACGACATTACAGACATTGTAGAGGAGACGTTTAGCGTGGAGACGGATGATTTCGGCAACACCAAGATCGTGGATTTGAAGCCTAATGGACGCAGTATTCCGGTGACGGAAGAGAACAAGCATGAGTATGTGAAGTTGATCACGGAGCAGAAGCTCACGCTCGCCATCAAGGACCAGATCCACAGCTTCTTGCAGGGCTTCCACGAGATTATCCCAGCACATCTGATCAGCATCTTTAACGAGCAGGAACTGGAGCTACTGATCTCTGGTTTGCCAGACATTGATATTGACGAGTGGAAGAACAACACTGAGTACCACAACTACTCGCCCTCGTCGCCGGCAATCCAGTGGTTCTGGCGTGCGGTGCGTTCGTTTGATCAGACAGAGCGTGCCAAGCTGCTGCAGTTTGTGACAGGTACATCCAAGGTTCCCTTGGGAGGCTTCTCACAGCTGCAGGGTGTCTCGGGTATTCAGCGCTTCCAGATCCACAAGGACTTTGCCTCCAATAAGCGTCTTCCTTCGGCGCATACATGGTAAGAACCTGTTATGTTGTGATGAACTGTGTTTTATTGCGACTTTTTGAGTTGTTCATATTTTGATTGAAATGAAACTAATTTAAACGTGTTTTGGTTTTTTATGAAATAATAATCTACAATAGCTTCAATCAGTTGGATCTCCCCGAGTATGACACATACGAAGAGCTGCGTGCACAGCTGTTGACTGCCATCTCGGAGTGCTCGACTGGATTTGCGTTTGCATAAGACTATTATTTTATTTTACTGTTTGTTATTTTCCTTACTATAGCTAGTCTATCTATCATTCCTTTTTACTCTTTTTTTCTGTATTTTCAAAAACATTGCCTTTTATTGAAGTGATGACATGCTATAGCCTGTGGTTCCATTTTGCAGAGGAAGGAATCTTTGCGAGCAGCATTTTTTGTTCCCCGATCAACAGTCATCAATACAAGACCAAAAAAAAATTCTCGGTTGTTAAACATCTAACAAATGAACAGTCTCAATGAATTAAGCTCCCATAATAGAGGGGAGAGAGGGAGTAGGGTCGTATAAATGGGGGCTGTGACTGGATTTGGAGAGATTCTTTGTGCGGCTCGCCTTCTCATCGTGTTGCTCGCTATTTCGTGTCCGGTATTGTCTGCCGTACTATCGAATATGTTTGAGCGTCTAGAGCAGGCAAGACTTAGGCTTGCCAGCCTGTTCAACATGTCAGTACCCATTCTCAGCTATCCATGCTTGATTCATTTCAAGCGTTCTTAGGGTGCTGCGAGGGTCGCTAGTTGGTATATTTCCCCTCTCTTTATTCTCTTTTACATGTCATTCAAAAAAAAATGCGTTTATATTCATTTATAACAAAAAAAAAAAGGAGTGCTAGAACAAAATGTAAAAAAAGCGGGAGATTCAACAGTTTTTCGAGAGATTTTTGTCTGGGCAAATGTTTAGCCGGATTTGCGTTTTAGCCTCACCCTCGCTGGTTTATCCTAGTCCACAACATTTTTCTTTGTTTCCAGGAACAGACAAGCTCTTCGCACCAATACGTGGTACAATCTCTGGTTTTTCTCACTCCGATCACTGTATTGTCCACTCGATGATGTCTATCGCCTACATTACCGTTGTCTCACAAACTCGCACGATCTACACCGTGTTTCTCTTATGAGCTACTTAATACCCAAAGTAAGATGGGACAGGGAGATACTGATTACGTTGGTTATGCTGATAGAAAATATCAAAGCGAGATCGTCCTTTTTGTTTTATTCAATGTGAGATAGTATGGGAATATGGACATGAGGGGTACAGTACATCCACTTTATCCATGGATAGGGGTTTCTAATTTTTTGTTGTATCCCTTGATTTCCAAAACAGAACAATGGAAGGTACATGTTTGTCATGGTCGTCCACCTGGACGGTTTAATGTGGGATGGAATATTTGGATGGCTGTCATTGTTGTTTGCTCTTCCTCCCTACCATTAATCAGCACCAGAATCAAGCGGCGGCGGCGGCGGAGAGAAGGAAGTCTATTGTTCTCTTTGTTCTTCTCCTTCCTCCTCTCGCTCCATCCCCTCTCCCTTTTATTCATTCATTCACTCATTCAGCTTCTTGGACATTCATTCATCCATCTCTGACCTGTCTCTAGTCAAACCCTCATTCATAACTCGTCGCTCCCTTCCTTGTGGTCTTTTGCTCAAATTTTCCGAGACAATCACCTCCCCCCCTCCTGCTTCTTCCTCCTCCCATTTTCAGTAATTTTCGGCACCTGCCCATTTACCCTTCCTTATTTCTTTAAGATCCCTTACTTTCTCCAAAGAAGAAGATACACACTTTCCTTTTCATAACACATTATATAACTCACCATCATATCCTGACAGCAACAATGGAGGATCCACACGCTGTTGTTGCTGCTGCTACTCCGACCGCTAGTCACTCTTCCTCCAACCACAAGCAACCCTCTCCACCAAGCTCAACCTCCTTCGCCACTAAACCCTCAACCACACATCACAAGAGCAAGTCGGCAAATACGGGCGATCGCTTTAGATATGAAAGTTCGTTCTCCATCCACAAACCCGTTACAGGAGCCAAGAACTCTATTTCATCATTTGCAGTAACAGCTCCCCCACCTTCGACAGCACCTTCCTCCAGAGTAACAGCATCGCCCATATCATCCAAATCAACCACCCAACCCTCTTCAAGTTCCCCCAGTATAACGACAGTAACAACAACAACAACACCTGCCATTTTCACTGTTGCCGGTACTACTACTGGTGCTGATACAAAAGCGAAACCTGCCACGACAGCAGCACCTGCCAAGCGCGGACGAGGTCGGCCGTTGGCCACAGGAGAAAAGGTTCTTCAGCTGGACGATGTGTTACGCAAGTGTTCACCAGACCAATTCAAGGTTGTCAAGGCGTACGATGTCGGAGGTATCAACATCCTGAACAAGAAGCCCGTGGATTCCAAGGCTGCACTGGACAAGATCAAACGAAGGCGTGAGACTCATAATCGCGTAGAGCGACGGCGGAGGGACTGTATTAACCAGGTCTGTGTGAGAGACTGCACGGATATAGACAATGAGAGATGACAACAGAAAAAAAAAAGCTTGACGTTTGAGCGTTTACATGTTATTATCCCCCCCCCTCTTCTTCTTCCTTCCACTAGTTGATCGACGAGTTGACATCATTACTACCAAGAGAAGATGGCGAGAGTGCAACAAAGTGTCACCGCGTCAACGTGCTCAGGACAGCTGTTGAACATATCCAAAATCTGACACAGCATAATGCTGAACTACAGAGGCAGCTCCAGGCTATCCAAGCAGGCGAGCCCTTGCCTCGACTTTCTTCCCGGCCACCATCAATAGTTACCACACCGGCCGTAGACGATACCAAGGTCACACCGATGGATGCCGATGTAGCAGATGAGGACAAGGGGGATTCGGATATGTCTTCAGTAGAAACAGATCAGGACGATGGAGGAGAGGATACTGTGGCAACCCCTGCGATTCCTGTCATTATTGAGCCTTCCTATGGAAGCGGCACTCCACCACCACCGTCATCATCACCATCATCCACAGCACAACCACGTCAGGGGTCGCATGCCCGGCGACTGCAACGACAGACACTTCCACGACTCCAGCTTGTCCCACCGCCCTTCCACCACCATTCTCACCCACGATCGCCTTCGTCGAGTGCACACTCCCCTTTGTCTGCAGCATCGTCCAGCTCGGCTCACTCGCATTATAGCTACGATTCGTCGACATCACCATCGTCGTCATCCTATTCACCCTTCTCAGCCACATCGCCTTCTTCGGCAGGAGCCTTTGGAGCCAGTGATGGCAGAACCCCGTGGCCATCATCGCCGGAACCTTCATCAACATCGGCGTCACTTGGACCAGGACATGGCCACGGTCATGGAGCAAGTTGTACATCGCCCTATTCGCCAAGTTACTCGCATTACGGACCTCCGTCTCCTTATTCACCATATTCACCTTATTCACCTTATTCGCCATATTCGCCATATTCTTCGTATTCACCTTATCCATCCTATAGCCCTGGCAGCGGAGGTGGAGGTGGTCCTCGGTCGCCAAACCCTGGTTCGTCGTCGACATCGGCCAATGGAGGAGGAGGCAGCAGCGGCTATTATGCATCAGGACCGACATCCCCAGGCTTTCCACCACCATACTTCCGCGGCCATGACAGGAGCAATAGCGTCAGTGGTGGTAGTGGTAGTGGCGGCACAGGTACTAGTGGTAACAGCAATAGCAGTAGCAATAACGCACTGTCTACGTCAACAACAAAATCAGCATCGACATCTGGAACTTCGTCATCATCACCTTTGTTAGGCGCCGCCACTACGGGCTCAGAGGAACCACTACCCTCTACATCGCCACCCTCGCTGCGTCCTACACTCCCTCCACCCGTGGTATCACCACATCTGCATCCTTACCACCATCCGCACAGCCACTATCACAGCGGTAGTAGTCATGGTCAGGCGCTCCACCTTCCGCCACCGCTGCCACTTTCACCACCTCAACAGTATAGCTATCACCACCACCATAATCATTATCATCAACACAGTCAACACTATTCTTCGTCTCACCATCACCTTCCACCGCTGCGATCATCGGTTTCTCCATCGAGCTCACCACGACTGGGTTCACAACGCGACGCAGCCTCTCCACTGCCGCTGACAGGGCTGAGCATCCGGGATGACGAAGACGACAATCATGATGGTGGTGGTGATGGTGAAGATCAAAAACCGTCGAACGAAAATGACGCTATAGTGAAGACGACTCAGGACAATGGTGGCGAGGAGTCTAGGCTTTCTGAGACGCGGTTAGACCAGAGACATAACAACAGTGCGCTACAAGGATCGAGCGATGCACAGAAACCACAGATCGAAGATGAAGATGTTACCATGGCTGGGTGATCCCCTCCACTCACTTACATACATCCATACCCCCTCCCCAAACACGTTTCATCTTTCCAGAAGGAAAAAAAAAAGGATCAAAACAATTTTTGTATTCAAGCAACGTTAAACAAAGAAAAGAGTGATCAGATGGAGAAGCCCCAAAAAGACGACATCCACTCCGAGGAGAGAGAGGAGTTTGTTTCTTGGATTTTCTATTCCTTCCATCTCCCGCCTATTCCCATTCCGTATATTATATACTAATTCTTCTTTCCCTCTCTATTAAAGAGCCTGTGCTGTATCTTTCGAACAGCACTTTTTATTGATGAAACTCGAAAAGGAGGAAGAAGAATGGAGCTTGAGGAAAAAATAACAAAAAGTAATGGGTGAGAAGAAAGAAAAAAGTTGGCTTCTAGAGATAAGTATAGCCGTAGATGCAGACTCCAAAGATCCATGGCACCATACTTTTTCATTGCTACGGAAAGATGAAAGTAAAAAAGAGGAAAGGGCTGCATAAACTCTCAGAGTTTACAATCAAACAAGCCCAATGGGGTCGTCAAATAGCATGAAGAGGCATAAACAGTAACAAACGACCGGCTAAAGTCCCATTCTAATATTCCCTCCCCTTCCTCTTCCTCTTCGCCTCCTCCCAGAAAGAGACTGCTAACCCGCTGAATTGTGCACTCTAGAAAAAAAAAGGAGGAAGAGGAGAGGGGGAAGAGACCCTGTTGTAGGTTTCGTAGTAAAGAAGACGTGATTGAAGATCCCTCCTATTTAGTAGACATCAAAACACACCATACGGAAACGGTGGATCACGGCATCTCCATGTGACGATACCTTGCTTTATGACTCCTATCACACCTCTTACTATACATTCTGTCTGATAGTACTTGCTATAGTCATGTGGATGATTATGTCCTGAAAGAGTTGAAGGAAGAGAGGAGAAAAGAGGAGTGTCCAGTCTGAAAAAAAAGCTTGCCATCACGACTCAATAACCGACAAAAAACAATAAATGACAAAGTATTGTATTGAAATATACTACATGGCGAATTTTGCTAATGTTGGGGGTTATATTTTTTCTCTTATGTCATGGAGGCGTACTGCTGCTGCTGGGCTTTATGATGCATCTCTAGTAATACGCCCTTACTTAGTCCTCCTCCTCCTCCAGCTTTGGGACTCATTGATCGAGGCGGCCGGCCAGCCGATCGCGGCAGTGTATGTGCAAGCCCTGCGTTACTACTACCAGAGCGCATCGATGCTACTGCGCCCATGAGGTTATCCAGTGGCGGAGACGACGATGGTGGTGAAGGAGGTGGAGTCTTCAGACCCATCCCAGAGCGGAACCGTGCCGGCACGCGATCCGCACGCCTGTGGTGATGACCGTGCTTTCCTCCACCTTCATCCTCGTCCGATCCAGACGAATCTGCCTTGTGTTGCTGAGCCGCCTTGACTAGATCCTCAACATCAATGTCATCCTCCTCCATCATCAAGCTCTCCATCTGCTCAAGCTGCTTGTGCATCTCCTCCTCAAACTTGTCGCGAATAAAGCATGGCTGCGCTGTGACTTCCTGATAGCTCGGGATCGGCCATCGTAATCGTCGTTCCGAAATTGTCGACGGTACCGTGCCAACAATGATGGGTACCAGTGGCAGCTGGATCAATGTCGGCCACTTGCCCGACGTGTTGATGCTCGCGACTCGGTCGGATGTGATCGATTGCAATGTCACCTTTGACAGCCGGTGATTTTCCGATTGTGAACGACGATGGGCCGACGACACTGTAGTTGACACGACAAACGGCTCCTGTTGTGTTGTACCCGTTGTTGCTGTAGATGGTGGTGATGGTGATGGCGTCGTGCTGACTGGGATCTGTGAGAGATTGATAGGTGGTGGGGCTTTGAATCCTTGAGTAAACCAACTTCCAAGCCCTGCGCTCTTGCTTGCAATGGGAACACTGATCGCAATGTAGTAGTCGACCTTGAAGAGAGATGTCACGGTCTTGTTAGTGGTCGGGATCAGGTTGCTGTCCTTCGGGATGGTGTATTGGATGTTTTCTGACCAAGTGAGACCCTTGTTGGGGCTGGTAGAGACGGGTATCGTTGTCGAGTCGACAATAGTGGATTCAGGACTGTACTGTGAGATGGGTGCTGATGCTGTTGTTGAATTTGATGCCGCTGCTGCACGTCCTGCATACTCTGGATAGAAGGTCATTGTGCGCACCAGAGCAATCTGGATAGAATATAACTCCGTTGGCGATGTGTTGGAAAGTGTCAAGCGGAAGGGAATAGATTCACCTAAGGATAATAAAGAAGTGGCAAGAGACCAGTAACCATCAGTACACAGAATGGTTCGCAAACACCGAAAGGGGAAGGGAACAAGGAAAGTGATCAAAGTTATTCCAGGGGCACTCCCAAAAAAGGAAGAAAAATCCAGGTGGACTTTGAGTGGTCCCTTAAGCCGAGGACAAAGTCGAGACCCCACTTTGGTGTGTGGAAGAGATTCCCGCACAGGCAACTAAAATAGTCAATCCCTGCCCCTCCCCTCCCCTCCCCCATCTCCCATACCCCAATACAGAGTGACACATCTCCCACCCTCCTCCCTCTTCTCCCTCCGTCCCTTCGTGTTTTCTCTAGTCGTCTCCATCCCTCCTTAAAATAGGGATTTAGACATCCACCAACAAACAGTAGCATTTGGTGTGAAGTGAAGGAGAACAATGAGGGGGGGGGATGACGGAAAAGGATGAGCCATGCGCTATATGCTGATCACACACAGCCTTATCGTTCACTCACCTGGACTGGCGCCGCGTTGTTCGCTCTCGACCGTGACCTTGTAGAGAGGTTTATTGGTGGTTGGCTCGAGGCCTTGGCCCATCTCTATTACTGGGAACTGCACAATCGACGAAGGTACCATCGGCACATACTTTATCTGTACTGGGCTCGCCTGCAGCGTAACACGGGTTGCAGGGTCTTCCGGTTGGGTCATGAACGTCAAGTCGGAGTGCACTGTGTAGACTACAAACCGATCTTTCTCCTGCTCATTTCATAATAAAAAAAGGCGTGGGGTAATAAGAGAGCCATATTGGAACAAGATGGATGGGTGAATGATGAGCATATATTTTTTTGGGTTTGTTTGATGTTGTGATGGGTGCAAAAAGGAAAAAGGTTGAAACAAAAACACGTAAAAAAGATAGACATGGACATGTTTCGCAACAGAGGCTTGACCCGCAAGCCAGCTATTGTCCGTTCTTGTCTTTTTGAGCATTGACTCTCCCGCTCTACTTACTTGGAAGGAAGGAGGAAAGTTGCACATTGGCAGCTTGATCGTAAACATAAAGAGATGCCGCTTGACAGCCATATACTGGTCCTCAAAGAGAACATGTTCAATGTCAAACAGCATCACATGATGCTCGCCTGCTACCGAAGAGCATGTCGAATCAAGCGAGCGACTATTCCGCCGTGAACCTGTCGAGGCTGATGAGAAGGGTCGGATGATGGTTGCACCAATATGAGAGTGGGACGCAGATGTTGTGGGAATAGAGCTGGGGCTGTTGGGCGATGGTGGGTTTGCTGTTACGGATGTAAGCTCTTCGTGTGGATAAGAGGTAGGTGAATTCGTTGAAGATGAAGCTAAAGGATATGGGCCGAGGTTCTGTTGACAAGTAAAAGCGACACGCAGACGACAAGGGCCTTTAATAGGTTTGGCAAGCTGCAGAATAACTTGGCCCTGGAAGGACGAGCCAGGGCCATAGATGGGGACAATGTTCTGGTTGTTCGATCCAACGATGAGCGAATAACCCTGTGGGGCAATGAAAGCTTGGGCCTGTGAATGCAGATCGTCGGACTGCTGGAAGAATTGTAATGACTTTGCGAGACGCAACATCAGATGCTTGCGAAGCGACAATGCGGAGAATTTGATGTGCTGTGGTGTAAATTTAGGGCCAGATGGGGAGAGAAAAGACGAAGGGCGAGAGAGAAAGAAGTGTGAAATGGGAGTGTGTGCGCGATAGACGTCTACTAATATGAATGTATGACAGAATAATAGAAGAAGAGGAAGACATGAACAACACAAAGGGAGAAAGAGAGAGGGAGAGAGAGAGAGGATAAAAGAGTTTATAAGCGGGCAAGAGTAAGTGTTACCAGTTTATATTTGTTCCAGCAAAAGGAGTATATACATGGCAAGCCGTGGTCTTTGGACCACGTCCCCCACTTTCATGGCAGGGTTGCTTATCGCGATTGGGTAACAGCCAAGCTCATTGCATGTCAAATTGGAAAATTGGAAAAAAGGAGAATTGAAAGTACTCTCTTTTTTCGATCTTCCTTCCTTCTCCACTTGAGACTATATTTGACAAGGTTAGGCATGGTGGAAACCATCTATCGAAGCAGTACCGACGTTCCTTCCTCGCCTTCGCTTTCCAGAAAAGACCGCGGCGGTAACAGCTGCAGCCCTGCACTCACTGAAGGGGGCTGTGAGCCTCGTATCGCCCACCTTTCCGTCGCTGAATTCGGGGACACTCGAGAAGACCCTGAACTCAGCCCAGCTGCCGGAGTCTCCCTGCCTATTTCGATTCCCTCTCCCCCTCTTCTTCCTTCTTCTGTTGTTTGGTCCTCACGCGGACGATCACCAGTCGTGCGGCTGTCCTCTGATCCGTTTCGCCATCCTCCTTGCTCTCCTCGCCCTCCTCGCCCTTCCAACTCTGTTTGTTGCTCGTAATACATTGTTGTAAGTGCTTGAAGTGCATACTCCTCTATTGTCGAAGGATCTCTGGACCGATCACCTTCGGTTCTTGATGACAACTCGGTTGTTCTCCACCTTGCGGTAAAACGCGCTATTACTGACGATAGTGACCGAGAGCCTGCTCGGAGCCCCGTGTACTGGAAAGGCACGCTCGAGGAAATCCCACACAAAAGAACGTGGTCTTGGTCCTCAAGGCCGTCGCCATTCTTGTCCAGATGCTCGAGCAGTTTATCAAACGCCAGCGTTGATGGTCCAGTCTTTGCCCAGTCCTCACATCCGTCCCCATTACAGTAGTCCTTCAACAAGGATAATATCTCTGCCTGTTCGCGTTGCTGTGTTGCTCCAGTGTCGTATGTCTGAGAGTGATACAGTTGTTGTCGTTGCAAAGCTTGTTGCTGCAGACGATTGTGGTGCCCTTGTAACTGTCGCTGCTGCTGTTGTGCAACATGCATCATCCGCACAAGAACATCCTGTGCATAAAACGGGCCATCCACAAGGAGCCCTTCATCCTCTTGTGCTGACTGCTGTTGCTGTGGTGGTGGTTGCTGGTGATGATGATGGTGATGGTACGGTGATCCATTCGAGTTATTATCAAGCCCGTGATCCATCAAGTAACGGTCCAAAGATACATTAGTAGTAGATGTTGTAGTGGTCGTGGTAGATGACGATGGAGATGGAGTAGCAATTGAGGATGTGGTTGAAGCAGTAGAAGCATAATCAGTAGTAGAATCTGATGAGGACGGGAGAGTAGGCGGAGATGAAGTGGAAGAAAGGGAGGTACTCTGACTCGCTCCTTCAGCTGGTACCCAGCGATGATTTGGTGTATTTTGCGTGGTGTGGTATACTCGGATTGGACTTGGTTCAAAATGCGAGAGCGACGAAACGGACCATCTTAACCGATGGTGATGGTGATTGAGTCGTGAGGTGTGTGAATATGGACTGAATATAGAGGCATACCGCCGAGAAACACCAGAAGCAGGATGGACACCCTCACCACGCGTTGAACCGTTGATGCTTCTCTGCACGCGGGAGTGACCAGAATGATATTGGGTTGGGGCTTCAAAGTAGTGTCTATGGTGATCAGCGTTGTTCTGCGCCTGCCCTGGTTGAATATAAACAAAGTCCTCATTCTCTGGAAGAGTTTGTAAGCCCGTGCTGGGTACAACCTCTGGTATCGGTCGAGATGGTGTACGACCCAATCTTTGGTGCGGCACCGAGACAACTCTTCGACGAGAACTACCTGAGTGGGGCACAGACCCATTCGTCTCAACAGAGAATGTCACAACGTCTGCAGGCGAATAGATGATTGGATGAGGCGAGGAAGGGTTAGCTGTAAGCGTCGACGAGGTGTTGGAGGAAGAAGAGGAAGAAGTCGGATCCAACGACGATATTGATGAGGGCATGGTTGTTGTTGGGTGGAAGATGAATGGCATCCAATTGCTATTGCCTGGAGGTGACTGATAAGTATCGAGCTCAGAAGAAGGCGCAGGAATACACATGTCAGGGAATAGGACGGTAGAGAAAGGTTGAAGAGAGAGAGAGAGACAAAAAAGATGCAAAGTGTGGAGAAACAGAAGAACAATAGAGGATATCACAAGGATACCAAGGTCAGGCAACTCGCAGGTTTTTATCTCGTCGAGGTGTCCCTCATCTCTCTTTACCCCTACTTTCCCGCCCTTGCCCTTGATCTCGAGTATAGAAGTTTCTCTCCCTTGATCTCGAAGTGGGCCCTTTTGTCTGCCTCCTTGCGGTGTGTGTGTGTGTGGTCGAAGAGAGGACCGTTCAGCTCAACCAAGGTAATGATCCGAGTAGAGGATGGTGGTGCAGATGTTGGGCAATATTGGGATCCATCCTTTGTACGTCTGAAAATGCAAATTTGTTTGCTCTTTCGTCATCTTCTACTCTGTCAAGAATGGTGATTCATTCGACTACTTTCTTTTTAACTTTTCTCTTTTTTTATTTCGCGATCCAATTGCCCATCTTTTCTTTCTCCTTTGACCACACACTCTCCACTCTTTCGCCACACGCTTTTTTTACATCTACCAACACCACCATGAACTTGCTTGACCGTGAAAACGCACTCAACCTCGACAGGGTAAATAGCCTTTTTTTAAGAAAGAGCAGCAGAGGAGTAACATCACTGCTTTCATGGTGGTGTTGTAACACATCTTAGATCGAGCCGAGTCATATCACTGTACCAGCCAAAATATTCTCCGAGCCCAGCTTCGTTGTTCACTCATAGACGCACTCTCTCTTCTCGTCTTCTTTGTTGATGAATGAATCAAATTAGCTTCGTAATGTGCTCATTCGCCTCGAGGACACAATCATCTTTGGTATGAATGTTGAAATGCACAATCATTGAATTCAAGTTGATTTAAAGCATTTATTTTATCTAGCTGAGTTGCTTGGTCGGTGCTGACTCAAATAACATCGTTTACGCTGACTTTTTTTTTATCACGTTGATTTCCCCCCCCCCTGAACTATGCCTATTCTTCTCCTTCCCCTTCCCCTCGGATCTTACTTATAGCCTTGATCGAGCGTGCACAGTTTGCACTAAACGACAACACGTACAAGGATGGATTCTACCAATACGAGAACGGCTACCAAGGATCTTTCCTCGGCTACTTTCTGCACGAGATGGAGAAAGTTCATTGTAGGTGTCTTACGTTGTCTTCCTGACAGACTGGGCTGAAGTCTACCTGCTCTTACATGTGAGCCAATGTTACGCAAGTTTTAACCACATTGTTTCCTGACCTTCTCTCTCCACTATGGATTATTTTCCCTCCTCCCAACAGCCAAAGTACGTCGCTATACCTCACCAGATGAATACCCCTTTTCGGAGCCACTGCCGGATCCTATCCTGCCCAAGCTCGACTTTCCACCTGTCCTGCACCCTAACAGCATTAACATCAACAAGGACATCATGGACCGCTATCTGCAGGACATTGTTCCCAAGATCTGTTTACCTGGCGACGATCTGAACTATGGTTCGTCTGCAACACGCGATGTCGAATGTTTACAGGCGCTTAGCAAGCGTATCCACTATGGTAAGGAAGAAATAGCTACCACAAGTCCATACCAGCCGATTTTCTCCCATATCATACATTGATGGTTCAACACGGAGAGTCATAGTTCTCTAACTTTGCAACTTGTGGCTGTTACCAATTTGTAGGAAAGTTTATTGCGGAAGCCAAGTTCCAGAATCCCAAGGAGCAGGAGCTATACATCCGCCTCATCAAAGCCAAGGATCGGGATGGAATCATGGAACTCTTGACCAACCGCAAGGTTGAGGAGGCGCTTCTGCGTCGCCTCCGACGCAAGGCTATGATCTATGGTGCTGATATCACAGAGTCGGGCGACATCATCCCTGAGCAGAACAGCGCAGCATCAAAGATTTCGCCTGATGTAGTCGTGGACCTGTACGAGCGCTTTGTCATCCCCTTGACCAAGGAAGTCGAGGTCGAGTACTTGATGAAGCGGTTGGACTGAACAAGTAGAGAGACATCGTGTCAACTGTACCGCGTGTCACCAAGAGAGAGAGAAAAATAAAATCCTTGTATATGAATGTATGTTTGGGTGTTGGTGACAGACTTGGGGCTTTTCGTTGCCCTCTTTGGCAGGCGGAGAAAAAATAGTCATACAAGGCATAAAAACCTGTCCAGCTGGTTGCCCTGTTTCTCCTGCGCATTTGCCAGAGCGGCAAAAAAGTTCTGCCAACAGACGACGGTGTCTTATTATTTTGTCATTCTCATTCAGTTGTTCATTGCTTTTTCATTCTTGTCTTCGTTACCTCACCAACCCCCTCGCCATACCCACCCTCTCCCCACTCTCCACTCTTCACCCTCCATTCTCCACTCTTTTTTTGCCTACCTTTTCCCTAGGCTTTACTTTGACCCCCCCCCCACACACACACACCAACTTTTTGCTTCACTTCACTTACCGCAATGCCCACCTCAACAATCCACCCAATTACAAAGCCCCGCCACACCCCCTCGGCCGAATGTCGGGCTCCAGCTCCTCCTGCACCGCTGACGGACAAGCAACAGAATGCACTCGATCAGTTGCGGCAACACATCCACAGTGATGCCATCACACCACGCGCTGACCAGAAGCGATGGGCCAACGATGCCTGCCTTCTGCGGTACCTGCGTGGCCGCAAGTGGAACGTCGAGGAGGCCAAACAAGCAGTCGAGCAGTCGATCCGATGGCGTGACGAGTTTGGGCCCGATCGCCCAGATCGCAAGACGCTCTGGCTCGAGGTAAACGAAACCCACAATGCACAGCCATTGATCTATCTATTTTTTTTCTCTCCTTTGGTTTAGCGGCATCTCCCCCCTTTTTCTTTTCTCTCAAGAATCTCTCAAGAATGAAAAAAAAACTATATACCTGGGAACAAACAAGAGAGGAGGGGCTATTTCAATTCTCTCTATTCTTTTCTCTCAATCCAACCAGCCTTCTTCCCTTTGTGTTGGCTCATATCCAGATATTTTTGTGTACAATACTTTCCTCCCCATCCAATTGCCGTTGGGCTATTTGCATCGATGAAATCAAAACAGGGAAAAATGAAAAAAGAAGTGTCGAATTTCCTATCGACTTGCCATGCTAAATTAGAAAATTGAGCAAATCCTTTCTTCTTTTGTTTCCCAACGCCCATCAGCCTTTTGTATTTTATTTTACAAATCCAGGAAGGGTCATTTCATTCCCACTAAAATTTTGCCATGATAAAACATTGATATTCTATTCTATATAGACAACTCCAGGAAAAGTGTATGTCTCTGGGTTCGATAATGAATCGCGTCCTCTGGTCTACATGCGACCACGCCTCGAGAATACCCAAGCCTCGGACACTCAAATCCGGCATGTCGTCTTCCATCTCGAGACTGCTATTGCGTTGATGCCCGAGGGGGTTGAAAACTTGACCATCATCATTGATTTCCTGGGCAGTAGCATGCGCACCAGTCCTGGCGCTGCTGTTGCCAAGCAGATTATCGACGTCCTTGGTAACCAGTTCCCTGAGCGACTGGGCAAGGCATACATCATCCATGGTACAGTCATATTGATTTGTTTTGTTGGGGGTCGAGGGAGGGAAGGGGAAGATTCTGCATGGGTTCTATTTTTTGATGGTTAACCAATTGTCAATTTCTTTGCGTTATCCTCCATAAAAATAGCACCATGGTTCTTCTTCCCGTTCTACAAGCTAGTGTCGCCATGGATCGACCCTGTCACAAAGGCAAAGATTCACTTTATCGACATGAAGAAGCAAAAGCCAAAGTCTTCCAACGGCGCCGTCAACATCATCCCCGGCGAGAATGTGAATCTGCTGGACATGATTCCTGCCGACATGCTGGAAAAGGAGTATGGCGGCGAATCCGAATACAAATACGATCAGGAGTTGTATTGGCAGGCTTGTGAGCGAGCGCTGGCCGTCTCGCGGACAATGCTTCAGGAAGGCTGTTCGCGGGCCGAGGCTGAAGCTAAGGTTGATGCGGGTAACCTGCCTGCTGCCATCCCTCCAACGACAATGTCGATCGCTGCTGCTTAAGAGGTGTTGCAAAATGCAGTAACTTAAGACCATCTCCACTTCTTGTTTCTCTTCACTCTCATCTCGATGTTATCGCGCATATTTTTGCTCTCGTAGACTTCTTCTTTTACATACATTCATCCACATTGCATCCCATAAACCTCTTGTTTTAGAGCCATTTCTGTCGTATTGAACGTGACCATGCAGATATGAAAGTGGAGATGGTTGGGTTGAATAGTATATTGGATGTAATGCGATGGGTAGTACAGTGTTTGAAACTCTAAAAAAAATAAACAAGAGAAGAAAAGTGTGGAATAGGAAGGGAAAACAACAAAAAAAGAGGCCACGCAAACTGATCGCTTATTTCTTGACAGCAACAATGGCCTTCTTGCGCTCTGGTATCCTCTCCTTTTGGTTCTCCTTCTTGGTGTGCTTGCGCATATTCTCTTCTTTGGTCTTGCGGGAATCGAGCATAATCTTTTTGCGTTTCTGAGCGTTCTTGATAACCTTGGGTGTGTTGCGGTGACGAGCAATCTTGCGGATCTCGGGCACATGCTGATACTTCTCCTTGAGTTTCTCTGCATACTCGAGTTGGGTTCTCTCGCGGTACGACCGCACACCGAGACGGTCGGACGCACGGGCCTTCCATAATCGTACGTTGCCGTCGTCCGAGCCCGACAGTACATACTTGTTGTCCATTGTGTAGATCACTGAAAAGACGCGCTGCATACGGCTGGTATGGTACATATCCCGAGAGTGACCCTCACGTGCCTTGAACAATCGCACTGTACGATCGTATCCTCCTGTCACCACTTCTTCGCCAGTTGGTGAGTAGTCCACAGACATTCTAAAACAAGGACAAAAAAATTAGGTAGGTGGGTGGATAAGTTGACAAATACTAGGGAGAGAAATAGCTTTTCCTGTCTCTCAAAATACAAAACATGACAATTTCCTACGTACACTGCGGAAACATGGTCCTTGAGAACGTTATGTGCCTTATCGAGCTTGCGCA